>JACRYM010000063.1:0-115127 GCA_014839905.1 Aphanoascus verrucosus
CTTTTCTTCCACATCTCCGTACAGGTGAGCTGACCTTCAAGATTAGGTTACCTGACCTTCCACTAGTGTCTTGGCAGAGTAAAATAGATATTCCGAAAACCGGTAATTGTAACATGAATACCAATGTATTATCGTACGGTATTAATACCAGAGTACGAAATCAGTTTCCAAGGAATTTTGAGAAACTGATTTTTAACCAGTTTCGCCTGACACCCTAACCCACCCCTAATTCATATTTCTCTAAGCCCTAACCCTCCCTAATCCTAAACCCCCGGGGCCCTAACATATGACAGTGAGGGAGTGTGATTAGAAATCAGTTTTAAACTGGTTCCTTAATGGGCAACTCCCGGCACCAGAAAGGAAGCGTATTTTTCGTGTGTAGTTTTTGTGTAATTTTCATGTACCGACATTACGTATTTGGGAGGTCAGCTCAGGTCACAGGTCAAATTTCGACGCCAAGAGGTTAGCGCTAGGTCAGGTAACCTAATTTGAAGGAAAGACCTCCGTATTGAAGTAGCTAATATCGGATATCCAACACTAATAGTGAAATACTGCTGACGTCCTTGGTTATCGCAGCATCATCCCTTGTTTAAACACTTCAGAAGCGGGAGATGCAGACAGCGGCTATGCCCAAGGAGGAGTCCAACCCGGCTGTCTATTATACTGCTGCTCTCATATCCGCTCTTCTGGGCATTTTGGAAAGGTCAAATTCTACAAAATCAACCTCCCCACGGCGTCCAAACACGGCGACACTGCCGTTGACAACCAGACACTGTGGTCTATAGTCATGAGGCAGCCAAAGGACGTTGCATCCTTCGTACGTCACCCAGCTGTTGGTGAGGAAAAGTGGTTCGACGTTGGCTGCGGTCGTGTCGCTTGGAGATATACGCAGCAACCCGCAGTTGGTCGATACGTAGCCGTCCCTGGTATTGGCCGAATACAACTGCCTGAATGTATCGCAGTCTTGGAGCTCGCGGAGTCTTCTGCCCGTCAGTACTTCAACGAGGAGCTGACTCTTGGGGCCTTTAAACACCGCTAGGAGCTCCTTCCCGTCCTCCGAGAAGGCGAGGGTTTTTAACGAACGCCCTTTCACGGCGCCCGACACCGTCATAGTCTCCATGTTTCTTGCAGTTTCTATGTTCCAGATACCAACTTCGTTATCGCACCCCACTGCTAGACGCTTGCTGTCCGGTGAGAAAGCAAAAGCTTTAACTTCGATCCTCCTGCCAGTGAGTTTCCGCCCTTTTTCTCTCGTTTCAATGTCAAATAGCAGATAGTAATCTAGCAGATAGGGATCGCGCTCCAGCTTGTGGGTGAAATGCCGACCGACCATTACCTTCCTACCATTCGGCGAGATTGCACTGATGTCGTTGTAACCGAAAATATATCGATCCTCCTTTAGGGATGCAGCATCCAAGAATTTCAGGCCGGAATGACAAAATACCAGTCGCTTAGCATCTTCCCAAAAGATCGAATCGGAACTCACAAAGTAACTCGACTTTGATTTCCGCAAACGAGTGCCTGTTGCGAAATCCCAGATTGTTATTGGCCCTTTCCAGACGCCTGATGCCACCAACTCTCCATTTGGTGAAAATGCAAGGGCGGTGATCGGTGGATAAACTTTGTCTCCTGCATCCGTTGATAATGGTCTCCAAAGTCGCTTTAGCCTACTCTTAAAAGAAGCAGGCGTCGGCGTTGGTATATCCCAGAGTCGAACAAGCCCATCGTCCGACCCCAATGCTGCCACCGTACTGTCGGGGGAGAAGGCGACTGCTTTGAACTGATGGTTACCCTCGTTGCAGGCCCTCGTAAGTTCTCCCGTGGTCACATCGAGGAGTTGCAAGTTAGACGAACGATTACTGTATAGTGCCACCAGCTTTCCGTCTGGGGTGAAGGCCGCATAATAGCTCGTGTTGAGGTCGCGGGTTTTTGTTGGACGTATGCCTACACCCGTTTCGTCTCCTGTTGCTGCATCCCTGAGCGACAGGTGCCATAGACCCTTAGCCGTTACACAGTCCGGTTTAAGATGGAAAGAACATGCCAGGTGTCCATCCGGGGATAAAAAGATGCCAACGCAGTGATCAATTGTATACAGAGTCGAGCCCGTCTCAAGGTCCAGGACTTGTGCTGTATAAAAAAAGACGACAGCCAACTTGTTACCAGGCATGAATGTAATGCCGGCCACTTCCCTCGAGTCATACACAACCGAGCCGTCGTCTGCGTTCCAAACTCGGCATGTCCTATACCAGAAAAGAGCCCCTACCCATTTATTATCTGGGGAACAGGCAACGCGATGAAAACGATATTCTTTACTTGAGGCTGCCCCTCCCACAAACGTCCTTAGCAGATGCCCGGTTCTTAAATCCCAGAGGTGGATCAATCCTCGACATGTCCCAGCAGCCACTCGCTTGCCGTCGGGCGAAAATTCAACCAAGTCGATCTCAGACTCATGCGGCTGGGTTCGAAGAACCCGTATTCTTTGACCGTTTACCACATCATGCAGTTCAACAGCGTTTGTAAGATTAAGAGAAGCCGCCAGCTTTTCTCTTGGAGCAAAGGCGATGGAGTTGGGGGATTCCATAGTATTGAGTAGTGCACCTGTGGTCGTGTTCCAAACACGGAATACCGCCTTCCCCGGCCTATCCGTGGCCTCTTGCGTAGAAGCAGAGGTTACCAGCTTGCCATCCTCGGAAAATTCTACTCTCATTGGGCCCGAGCAACCCAGCGGGTTGCTCCCAGCAAGGAACCCCAGTGTCTCGCGAAGAGGCGTCCACTTAGGCTGGACTGTTGGAAATCTCTTGATCCAGTTAGGCAAGTATTTTGCAAATTGTTCGCGTACGAGGCTTTGCTGTGGTGCAAATACCAGAGCAGAGTGATACACTTGAAGAGGAGCCTTTTCAGTGATTGTACGGTTATATAGAATGAATCGTTTGGCGTCATTGACAAACGCGTACAGCTTAGAGGACTCCTTCGCCTTTATTAACATCGTCAGCCTTGTCGAAAATATTTTATATCAAGGTGTGGCTTACCTCTATCATACTGCCCAAACATTGAACAGCGTGTAAACCCGCAGAGACTTCCCCAATCAAGCCGAGGACTTCAAGCCAGTGGAGTAAATGCTCTCGCAAGAAATCGTGAACTTTTCGATTGTCGCGAAGATTAACTTCCCAACGCTGGAAAGGGTCAACTTTCTCGAGATGATCTACCCATCGTCGACAAGCGTATCGGGTGTGAGGGAGAAGGGAGCTGTTTATTCTCTCTCGGTTTCTCTCACTGATTTCGAAGCCAGGATGTTTTAGGCTACAAATATCTCGTCTGAGGCCATTTCGATCTCCGCTGGATAAGAGGTCGAGGCATGCCGTCAATAGATTCTGTTGCACTTGCTCATTAAGCCAGGCCAAGCGGCTTCCTTCTCGCTTTCTCAGGAGGAACTCACGGAAAGACTGGTGAGAAACGTATACTGGACCTTCGCCTGACTCTGGCATCGCCAAAACTGAACGGAGAGAATCCAGTCTTTGACACACGACGTCGAACTCTAGCTCCTCCCTCAGATTCTCTGGGCAAAACAGATGCAGACTTTTTCGCGGCATCGGTTCAAACAATGTGACGATAACTCCAAGTATAGCCCGAAACTGCTCCCTGAGCTTTTCCTCTTCTGGACCAACGACCGCCTTTTCTAAAATGTAGTTGTACATATCATCGAGGGTATCAAAAGCCTTGTCTTCAAGGACCCGCATAAGGCGCTTCTCTACCGACTCAGCTCCCGGTTTTTTGATATACTGGCACGCCATTGCAGCATAAATGAATAGTCCATTAGCTCTCTCCGTGAGCTTTTTAAAGGATTCATCGCCAGGCCAGCCTCTTTCAATCCCGCGATCCCCCTTACTGAGCTCATCAAGCTCGAATTTGAAAAGCGCTGAGACGTCCTGATCTATGGTCGATTTGTCAACTTCATCTAGCGCAATATGCTGGACTTCCTGGGGGGATTCTGCGAAGGCGGCATGTATATGAGTCTCAGGCCTGCTTGTGATGATAAAACGTAGACGAACATTTTCCAATGCTGCAGTGCCAACTGCTAGGTCAAGGAGATTCCTGAGTGTGTTTTTGTCTAGGTCCTCGCATTCATCCACGGCATCGAGAACTATAATAATCGGGTCGTCTCTGTATTTTAACTGTGAGAGTGGAATGTGGATAAGCTTCTTCCACTTCATACTCATCACTAACCCTTCCAGATCAGGCTCGTCTCTCTTCTGGTTTAGAATGTCAAGTTTCAAAGTTGGTGATAATTTGGCGAGCTGGTGAGCGATGGTACTGACAATTTTTTCCTGCGTGTTCAGGTCTCTCTCGTTCTTCGAGAAGAAGAATGTGCCTCCAAGGTGTCCTTGTTTGGAATATTGCAGAGCCATTGTACGAGCGATGGTGGACTTGCCGGTTCCAAGCCTCCCACTGATCCAGCAAATGCATTGTTCATTAGTAGAATTCCTGACCCAGGTCTGGATTTGATTTAGAATCTCAACCCGAGTACCAGCAAGGCACTCAGGTTTACCTTGGTGAGAATGAAACCTTACGTCGGCCGCAGCTGCATGAGATAGGGTGGGGGTATCCAGGTTCGACAGTAGTCGTAGAGGCTTGCTCAAAATTTCAGAGATCTCGCGGGCAGCTTTTTCTCGGGCCTCCTTGCATTCGTCGCCGCACTTGTCTATGTATATCACTTCGCACTTGTCTTTGCATTTCTCTTTGCATTTCTCTTTGCATGTTTTTTCAGGTTTCACGTTGCATTCAAGTAGACTCCACGGCTTCAAGTAGTGGAAATCCTGGATCTCCTGGCTGATAGCAGCAAAGATTTTTAACATCCCGTCGTTTGTCTTCACTTGGCTCCTCAACTCGTCGCTGACCTCGAACTTCCTGTGTTGGCTCTGCCGGAGGAATTCAATGAAGTTTGCTGCGATTGCAGCAGCGAGGGGTGTGGCAAACGACGTTCCAGAAACCCGCTTCGAGAATCCCTGGGAAGATGTCGATTCCGAGGAGCCCACATATACAGCTTCACCTAGGGTGCCAAAATTGTAACAACCCTTTCTAGGAGGAGGGTTGAACTTTGATAGATTGCCATGCCCGTCTGTTGCATTGATGCATATGACTTCAGGCATGTTCGCTGGGAAGCTAGGCTCTGGTAGATTTGCCCCATCGTTGCATGCGGCCACAAAAATAATTTTTCCGGTCTTTGATGCGTTAATGATAGCCTCCGCAACAGTAGACTGCTTGGATCTAAACCTCATGGACATGGAGATTATATCGACACCCCATGTACCGACCGCATGGTCGATGGCCTAAATATTATTCACAGATTTGATTTCATTAGCAAAGATGTCTGTTAAGGCAAAAAATCACAGTCATCTCACATTCGAAACACACTCAGCACGCAGTTCAGAGGTTTGGCTCTTTGTGACCCGTGCAACATAGATGTCCGCAAGTGCTGCATATCTCAGCAGTAAGATGGCTACATGAGTTCCATGATGGTTCGGATCTTCATCCTTCACGGTGTCAGCCTCCTTCGCATCCTTGGTATCGTTACCAAGAACAAAATCTTGGCGGCCTTTGATTCTCTTTTTATCCTCTTCACGTATGCCCATGTACGACAAATCGATGCCACTATCAAGAATAGCCACTTTCACTTTCTGAGTAGCTCTGCGGGCATGTTTATCTATCGGGCGACGGAAATCCCCCATGAAGCGAGACCAAGCATCTGCGCTGGCGCTAGAAAGAAGCAACTGTATCAGGAGATGCTCTGAAGACATAACGGATAAGCGTGAAGAGAAGCCAACCTACCTATCCAGGCTTGGGTGGTCCATCGTTTCGGATTTTCCAGAACTTTTGAGGGTTCTATCGTGACGGTTTGCTTAAATTTTTGGTCAACGGCGCTCGAAACTGCCGTGATCAAAGCACATACATGTAAGGATGTCTTTGGGGGCTCAAAATCAATCATCTGCCGGTAAAAGGAAGGACAGGTGGATAGAAAAAAAGGGCTAAATCGTAAGTGTGCCCCGAGAAGGTAACTTGAAGGAGCAGTGCAGTTGTCAAGAAACATCTAGCTTGCAAGAAAGCCATCCGGTCCCTGTCAAGGGTAAAGCTGGCATACCATACTGCATTCTTCTCACAAGGAATAGCTGCGCTCCAGTGCACAAGGAAAGAGGACGTGCGGGCCATGTAAAGAGTCGCCTAGGATAGTCGGCGACTACGGAATAATAACTATGCAAATGCAAGTAGTCCAGCTGCAGTATGTACGGAGTAGTTAGGACAGGCGCGTAACTAGGCAAGGCTGAGAGATGTTCATGCATGGAGTAGCGCAGCTGAATACGAGCAGATCCAAGCACCAGGCAGCCTCAGGCGTCGAATCCCAACGATTCCATGAACTTCCGGGATTAAATGCATCAATCAGCTGAAGTGATGCGTCGTGAAGAGGGGATGGTTGTCTGTGCGATTTGCTGGTACGTTCGAAAGAAAGACTGCATCATGTCGTTCCATTGCAGCTGCTCCTGGCCTCGTTTATCATTGCTCCCCACGGTCGATGTAAAAGTTTCCATTTGTCATTCTGTGGGAAGGTTAAGCAATCCCTATTTTATAAAAAGCCGGTCCGCTGCCATAGATTGCTACTCTGAGGCCTTCGTCTTGTCGTCTTCGGCCCAGAGTACAGCCATTTCTATCATAAAAACCTTCCAAGCATCTGGTATTTGCTTACATTCTCCGATCCTTACGTCCACCCTTCAAAATAGGGGACTTTCAGGTCTCAAGGTCGATATCTTTGTTCGCATCGATCAAACAACCATCAACATGCCGTCTACGGGACCACGCCCGACGTATTTCCTCCCTGCAAACTTCGATTTCCCTCCTCCACCAGATGGGCCGGTTAAACTAGGACAGTTGATTTCTAAGCCGGAGAATCCAGGCCGGCCCGTGAATCCGAAAGGGCCGGTCTCGATAGAAGAGTTTAGAGGGATGAAGATGTACACGAATTCGACCGAATTTTCACTCTGCAACCACGGCCAAACCACAGCGGAAGCTGGCCTCTTTCTGCGCGCTTTGGAGCTTACCAGCGCGAAACTAAGCGCCCGCCACTCAAAGGGGATGACCTCGTACATCTTGAATGATATCAAAAAGCTGGACGCGGAATTCATCGAGCCAACAGACGACTATGTCAAGGCTAGCATGGAAGTTCCTGAGGTGAAAAATGCTTTGAAACGTTGGGGCTTCAAAAGAAAGCGGGCGTTCATGGTGACGGGGATCAAGATTGCGTACCCAGGCGCAAGGTTGGAGAGGCAAAATGGTCTTAACTCAACCTTTGCAGTTGAGGGCGGAGCCTCTGGGCTTCAAGGGATATTGAATGCAGAGGGGCATGCCAGCTCTCAAGAATCGGCCCAACAGATGTTAAAGTTGATCCCTAGGAAACCGTTCGTTTATGCATATCGTCTCCAAGAGTGCTATTATAGGTTTAAAAGCCTTCGTCATAAAGAATTCACTGACGGGGCTCTCTGCGGTGTCGGGGCCGAACACAAGCAAGAGGGTAATCAAACCCCCGAGAACACGGAAGAGGACGTTGATATTGAGTTCGACTATATTGATGAATATGACGTATGCGAGTGGGAGGCTGAGGACGGATACGAGTATGAGATCAAGCCCTTGGTGGATGAGCAAGATGGTTCGCCTTGCGATATTATCGTGCCTGTTTCAAGATAAGTGAGTGCTGTCAAATGTACAACTGGTTAAGCCAGCTGTTTGGTGATTTTTATCGCCCTTTTTGCCCCAACAGATTGAAATCTGTATTTAGTTATTAACCACTGTGCTCTGTATAGTTCGAGAGACTGCTCCTTAAGACTTACAGTCGTTTGCATACCGGTGATATGTGGCCCAAAACACCGTGATCTCACCGTCAAGGAACCGCCATCCGCGGATCATGATTGAAAACTTGTCACCGTAAAACATACCATGCAGATTGCAGTGTACCAGGTAGTGGTATAGCATAGAAGCTTGACAGCAGTACTGCTGCTATAGCTGCATACATGCTATAGCATGGACGAAGCGATAAATATCAAGGTAGTGAACCACTGGTATGGCAAGAGCCTAGAGGCAACAGTTAGAGACGCAGCGGTACCGGCTGGGACGCAGCATAGATAGCCGGAGCAGAGTTACTCCATTGATATTGACGGGGAAGCGGTACTGTACAGAGGCAACGGTACACCGTCAAAGGGACGCAGCATAGACTCATAGAGCCAGCGGTACTATGGGGAGGCGGAGGCATGGGTATAGGAAAGAGAGGAGACTTCACAGCAAAGGAAGAAAGCTGCCAAGCGGTAGTTATACGTGCAAGAGTTGACAGGCACACAACATGGAGATGCTAGCAGTGCACACAGAGACGTAGTATAGAGCCATCAGTATAGGAAAAAGAGGAAGCGGTTGATGCCTCGAGAGCAAATCAGTTGGAGAGCCGAGAGCTTGGTGGCAGCAGCAGCTCAGAGCGACTCAGCAATCTGAGTGCGTGACTGAGGCCGCTCCTAGAAAGGCAACGTGAATTTGCCAGCCTTAGGATCGGTAGATCCGGTGAGACTAAAGATGATAACACAAAGGCACAACCTGCCAGATATTAACCCGTTATTGTCAGGGGTCGAGTTATACGGTAACTTTCGTTACAAACCCCATCGATAACTGGTTACGTTGGGAGGTTTAATTAGCTGTGACGTCTCCAATATTTAAAGCTCCTTTTGTGCTCTATAATATATACCTGAAACATAAGCACGGGTCATAAAATCCCCGACGTCAGCGACCGCAATGACCGCTCCGTCGCCCGCTGCTCATCCTGGAGCGCTATGAACAGCTATATCATGCCATACGTCAACGGTTAGCCATCAGTCTTGAATCTTAATCAAACGAAAAGAAAAGAAAATGCTCCCACTCACACTACACGAGAACAAAATCTCCACCACCCCATACCCAAACACAATCTTCTCCTTCAACTCCTCCACTCCTGACATCCCACCACCCCCAGTACCAGTACCAGAACCAGTCCCAGAACCAGAAAGGGCGCTTGTAGTAGAGCCAGGCACACCACCCCCAACTCTCCCCGCCCATGCACTCTCCGGCGAAAAATACACCTTGAGCGAAACAATAAAGAATATCCAGAACCGTAGCGTGGTCAGCAGCATGCAGAGATGCCGGTATAGCGCAGAGAACTCAGCGGCGATTTTTATAGCAGTGGCGGTGATATGTGTGAGATCAGTATCTCGTCCTCCTTCTCCTCCTTCTTGTCCTTGTCCCTCTCCTTGTCCTTGTCCTTGGCCTGCGTCTACGGTTGGTGCTGGTGCTGGTGCTGGTTCTTCCGTCTGACTCTGACGTGATGAATGTGCGGCATCAGCATCGCGACGAATACAGCGTGCGATAGTGAGGATGTGATTTAACGTGGGCAGTTTAATAGCCAGCGTGAGATCGAACAGCGCGAAGATGAGGAGGAGGATGCCGCAGTAGGCGAAGGGGGAGCGGGGTGGGTTGAATGGTGGGATGTTAGACTACAAATACAAAGTCAGATTATGTCCTCCGGGTAGAGATGGGGGAATGAGGACGTACGATCGTCCACGCATCCTGTCTCGAGTCAATCAATCCGCTGTCCGTGATGACCTCTGGCATCCAGGTGAGATAGACCGCGAGGCCGAATTGAAAGAGGGCGTGAAGCTTGATGAAGCCTCGGGAGGATAGGCGGTCCATCGTACTATATTCGTCTGTCACATTTCATGCACGCTGGAGCCACGGGGCTCCTAGGCACGAACGTGATAGACGACAGAGAGAGGGAGAGTAAGAAGAAGAAAGGAGGAGTGGAGTGCAGTATGAGTGTGGAGGAAACAGCGACATGAGCACGGCAACGCGCCTAGTTCACCCGTCCGTCCTCGGAACTTTTTGGAGATGCGTTGATGACGATGGGCTTGGCGGCTTGGGGTCAGTTCTTCCGCAGCCAGACGGTCTGGTCGCTACGAGAACGATTTAGATACATCAATTCTGTTGTGTAAAGCATATCTTCTCCGGGTTGAATTCCTTCATAGATGTCATCTTCCAGTTCACGAATGTTGTCCAGTTTAAACTGCATTCACGTTAATGCAAATCCTCACAACACAAACCTGGTTACACGCAGCGCCGAGATTGTGGTGGCCGCAAAAATAGCAACTCAAAAGGCACTGTGGCGGAGTGGTTATCGCGTTAGACTTGAATTGTGCACATTAGCACTAAGTTTATCTAATTCCTTCGGGAGCGCAGGTTCGAACCCTGCCGGTGTCGTTTAATCTTTTTTTCTTTTTTTTTTCATGGCGCTTTTTTTCAATCTGATGTCTGGGCCACGATGGCGGTCGCTGACGCTCAGCATCGCCTTCATCGTTCGGGCCTTCAAAACTCTGGCCTGCTCGCGTTCTGATAGATGGAAACTTGATTCTTCTCCGTCTGTCAAACGCTCCTGAGTTGTCACGAACTGCAGCTTCAGTCTGGTCCAACACTCGCATAGCTATCGTGCGGAGTTACATAGTTCCATGACCCTGTCATCGCTCCGACATGCACTCTGAAGCCCTCATCTATATACATTCCAGGGCGAAAGATGGAGGCCTACTGACTTTAGGAATGAGCCCGAACTGACCCTTCAATGACTCTTGCGGTGAATCCCGTCATGAGTTCTTGAGGCGACTGTCGCGATGACTCCAGTTTTAGTTAGTAGCTACTGTAACTCCCTGGCTCCGGGGGTGAGACCCGAAGCGAGCCACTATTTAGTCCCTGATGGCAAGCTTACAGTACAGTACATAACTGCCCCCCCTACAGTATGAAGCCTCGGCGACCCCTGACCAGCCCCGGAGCGAAGCCCGGACTGACCTTTGTTACAACACTGTACACAGTACACACTGTAGATATTACTGTAGTAGTGACGTCCGTAACCAGCACGCGGGCCCTCAACGGGGCCCCTACTGATTCTGACCCCGAAACCGAATGCTCAATGAACCCGGAATGGACCCCTGGAAATCATAACCCGTTCTTAAAATAGTTGGCTCTTATCGCGACTTTGGCACCACTCACTGTAGCGGCCTCGTGGATGAAGCGATAATTCACCGATCCCCTCATGATCGGGGTTGATGATCAAATATTATTTAGATCCGAATCAATAGCATCAGAAGTATCTCCGTATACTTCTGATAAACAACTCCGGAGACTCCCATGATAGTTTAGGGACCAGAAGCTGGCGGGCGCGGCGAGGGCAAACAAACAGAGCAAACCCTCATTACCACCACCGAGGGGCATTATCAACAACACGCGCCCGCAATCGTCAACACTCCCTGCGTCCTCAAAGACGCGACCAATTCCAACCACAACCTCTATAGATACTCCAACAACCTCCGGCAACACTCCCTCTCCGTGAGGGCCTAAGATAGATACAATGACCGACCCCTCCCCCTTCTGGAAAGACCGACACATCAAATACTTCCTCCGCTGCCTTAAAACCCTCCTCCCACACCAATACACCTCCAACGACTCCAATCGCATGACCCTCGGCTACTTCATCGTCGCCGGCCTCGATCTGCTCGGCGCCCTGCACCACGGTTCCTCAAACACCTCAGGTTCCTCAGGCCCCGTCTCCCCCTCCGAACGTCAAGGCTACATAAACTGGATCTACCACTGCCAGCTCCCATCTGGTGGGTTTCGCGGTTTCACGGGGACCGATTTTGGTGCGGATAAGCGCAATGGTGAGAATGAGGTGTGGGATCCGGCGAATTTGCCGGCGACGTTTTTTGCGCTGGTGACGCTGTTGATGTTGGGTGATGATTTGGTGCGAGTGCGGAGGGCAGAGTGTCTGCGGTGGTTGAAACGGATGCAACGGGATGATGGGAGTTTTGGGGAGGTATTGGGTGCTGGCGGGAAAGTGGAGGGGGGGAATGATTTACGGTTTTGTTGCTGTGCGGCGGGGATTCGGTATATTTTGCGTGGGAGGGATGAGGAGTATTTGAAGGGGGTGGAAGATATTGATACCCAGGGGTTGGTGGATTATGTGGAGAAGTGTCAGGTAAGGGATGGACGGTCAGGTATAAGTCTATGCGATAGGCGAGTTGACTTTTTTCGTTTACAAGGCGTATGACGGTGGATTTGCGCAGGCGCCCTGGCTTGAGGCCCATGGTATGAATCACAACCTCTGCCTGATGTTGATGACTGCTTCTGACTCTATCTATACAGCCGGGTTGACTTACTGTGCCCTTGGTACATTGTCGTTTCTCGACCGCATTCCACAGACAGGGAAGAATGAGGTTTCATCGGACGCGACAATTGCAGCATGCACTCCAGGTTCTAAACCGTTCGAATCCTTAATAGAATGGCTTGCGTTTCGACAAACCAACGTTTTATATGACGAGGACAGCGAACGCGAAGAAGAGGACGACCAAGAGATGCCAGAATCTCTACCACCCCAGAACAACACTACGCGCTCCATTGAAGAGCAAATATCTTCCCTGCCAGCGCTGCCCACCGCATCTCGATGGACGCTCGAAGAACAGACCTGCGCCGGCTTCAACGGAAGAACCAACAAAATCTCCGACACGTGCTACTGTTTCTGGGTGACTGGGTCGTTGGCGGTATGAAAGTCGTCCTGGAATATTGTCGTTCCTGCACGAAAATTAACTTGCATAAACAGATGCTCTCCCGTCTCAATGTCGTAAATGCAGATGCGCATCGACGATATCTTTTGGATAAGACGCAACATCTCATTGGTGGTTTTGGCAAGGGCGTGGATGAACCACCTGGTCTGCGCGCATCGCTGAACATGTTTATCTTTAAAGCCCTCTGAACTGACCGGATTTCATAGATGTTCTGCATTCCTATCTTGGACTGGCAAGTCTGTCGTTAATCGGGCAACCTGGTATCGATGCTGTGGATCCGGTTTTCTGCGCGAGTGTACGAACGCGAAAACATCTGGAATCGCTTTCGTGGTGGAACGGAACGACTTCTGTCTGACTATAATGGAGGACGCAACATTTATCAAGGTAATCAGTGTGATATACCCTACTTCCCTGATAACCAGTGATTTTTCATCGGCATTGGCCTGAGATCAAGGGACTCGAAGCTGTTGTGGGATCGCAAGTCAGCGTCTCGGGTACGGTGCATGTCGTGTACTGTTTGATCCGGCAGTTCGGGGCCTCAGGGTCTTTCTTGATGAGGGGTGACTGCGTATCAGAGCCTCATGTGCGATTGCTGAAGGAAATAAGGAAGACACCACGCGAGGGGGCTGAGGGACAGAGAGGAGGTCTGTAGTTTCTGCATACCCTCGTCGAGTGATGGAAGGAACTTGATGTGACGTCGCTGGTAGCTATGCTCTCCACGTGTTGTTGACTAGATACAACACAGAAACGTGGGCGACCCTTGACAGGTTAACAGTTCCGAGATGTAACCCCGCGTTGCTCGCAGAGCTCCATCAAGCAGCAGGAGGCGGAGTAACGCTACTTTATGGAGTATCTGGAGATTATGGACGTCCTCCTCGTTTTGCATGTGGAAATCGGTCTTCTTTGATGCCCAAAAATCACGGACTTTTGTCGGTGCGCAAGACATGCAGATATGCATCTCCCCCAATTCAACATGCCCATTCGTTCGTTTTAAACGAGAGGCGAAAGACGGATGGTGGATGCTTAGCTTAGCCACACGGAGAAGCACCTCGCCTAAAGTCTATTCGAGTTTAGATCATGTCAACAGCCAGCGGTGCAGCAGCGGCAGAAAAAACAGCTCCGAGCCTGATCAGCAAAGTGTCGATGTGCGCTTTGTGCTGATTGCTGCATCTCGCATTCATCACGAGGAGATTGGGCTAGTTGGGCTTGGCGCATGAAGGAAGCACCGTGCCAAGAGGACGCTAGGAAGAACGCTTTTGACAACACGAGAATCCTATTGTTTGCCGGCATCTTGCGACCGCGAAATATTCAGGCATTGGTATTGAATCAGTGCGCCTGGCGTGTGAATATGAAGCCTTGTCCAGTGCTCGCCACGGACGCGCTCACGACCTCCGTTTGAATACCTCTGCGGCTCTGCAGCTTTGCCCGTTTATCTCCTCTCAATGGAGAAGACTGTCAGTGTCAGACGGGACGAGGGTGGAAATTAAACCACCGTTTTAAGCAGCACTAGCGCAGCCTAGCTCTCACGCAGGGCGAATCATGCTCGCCGGGATGGGGCAGAGGAAACATCAAAGTTCTAGCCGGCCAGAACAAAGTATGGTTCTGGCGTTGACCGGAGGCACTGCGCGATGGGGCTCTCCGTATCGTGTGCCAATTAAAGAAACTTTTGAGCCTCACCGATGGGGATGGCGGAAATGGCACCACTCCTTTGGCGGAGGTGGACGAGGGTCTGAGCGAGTGCTGACTCTGGGAGAGAGGGAGGGAAAAAAACGGACGCCTTCTTTGGGCTGGAGTATTTATACCGCGCCTGTTCGCCCTTCGGAGCCAGCGCGCGCTGTGTTTTTCTGCTTCTTTGTTGCCAGAGCCTGTCAATCCCGCATCCGTTTTCCATAGAAAGAATCCTCATACTCTTCAGTCGCACTCAGAAGCACAATGCATCTCTCCTCGTTACTCGTCTTTGCCGGCGTTGCGGTCGCCGCCAACAATGCCTTGATTGGCGCTCATACTCCAGAGGAAATCCTCGCCAAGTTGCAGAACAGACAGATCGAGTACTGCAAAGAGATCAAGCCCCCTTATACTTGCGCGAAGTCGTGCGGTGCAGGATACGCCGAGTGCGGTGCTTTCCCTCACTGCTATAACCCAACCCGCGGTGAGACGTGTTGCCGAAACGGAAGTGAGTTATCAAATCATCCTCGAACTGTGCGCCTGAAGCATGGAGTCAATAACTAACATACCAATGAAGAATACTGCCCTGCCAACTATTACTGCACAGACGCCGGCTGCTGCCCCGACGACATGACTCTCCAGGAATGCGGCGCAACCCAAATTCTCACCGGCGCTCCTCCCTCTAACACTCAGCCCCCCGTCTCCCCTCCCGGCGGCGGTGACGAGGGCGACGAGGACGAGATCTCCTCCAGCTCTGAATTCTCGCTTGCGTTGCCCACGCCCACTCGCACCGCTTTGTTCCCCACCGAGTCCGATGAGGAAGATAGCTTCCCGTCACCTACCAGACCGATTACCGACCCCTTTGGTGAGCCTGCTGAGACCACCGCCGCACAGGGAGCCCCCAATGCTGCGAGCAGATTGGAAGGTGGTCTTTTCACTGGTCTTCTGGGAATGTTGGCGATGCTCATTTGAATGAGATGAAGGGGAAGGATTTTGAATCTTCTTGTCGCTTTTTATGACTTTAATAGCCTTTAATCTCGAGCAGAGCTGGGTGAACTTCATGGGGAACATGCATATATACCTGTAATAATAGAGATCGTTGACTCTCTGCAGGTCCTTCTGGCCGGCTGAATGAACAATGGATTCTTGATCATACCGCTAGTCTCGTTCTCGTTTTCGTCCGTTGTTTTTTGCCGTCGATTTCGAACATGCCTCTGTGAAATTTGCCAATCCAGATCGTGTTTCTTACAAGGCTGACAGGGCAGCCTTTGTCGATCTGAAAGAAAAGCCGGGTAAAGATCATCAAACAAATGCAGAGCAAGCCGCACACTCCGTGGAGAGTGCATGGCTATCACTGCTCATCTGTAGCCGATTCTATCAAGGCACTGCAGTGCGTGGGTATCAAGGCATTTTCAAAGGCCATCATGCATACTATTACAGTAAGTTCTTTGCTGTTTTTCATATGGAATACATACGAGCAGCGCTTTTCCCATAGTCATCCCGGGTCAAATCTAGAGTTGAACTATAGTCTGTGCCTGGCGTTGCACAGTGGTGCGTGAGTGTGTTTGTGTGACTGACAGAACTTAAAGAAGACCCGACCCGCGGTTTCGAACTGTTGGAACTGGTTCGCGTCAAATGTCTTCAGATCGTTCGAACAATGATAACCACAAGAACATACCGCCGTCAAACGGCCGGCCAAATAGACCATTCTCATGGAAAACATCTCCCATGGCGCAAGCAGTGGTATCTTTAAAACCGCAAACAACACCATAATCAAACACCCCTTCCCCGGGTCCGAACATGACCTCCGCTGCGAGGAACAAGCCTACGAGCTGCTAGGCCGCCATCCACGAATCGCCAACTACCACGGCCGCGTCAACAACGATCTCGCCTGCGAAATGGAATATTACCAGAACGGTTGCATCGATCAAGCCAAGTTAAAAATGCAGGCCGCAGGAATTGAAAACCCAAATCTCAAATGGGCGGAACAAATTGCCGAAGCGCTGGTATTCATACACGACAGGGACATCATACATTGTGACCTGCGATCTCCCAACATACTCGTTACGAATACGTTTGACGTCGTCCTCGCTGACTTTGCATCATGTTGTATCAATGGAGTGAAGGTGTCCACGGTGACCAACAGGACTCGATTCCGTCCGCCGGGCTTTGAGGATCCCGATTATTATGAGTATGATGAAGTTGTGGAGCTTTTGATCGCGGGAGTGTTTCCGGATGTTTCGAAGTGGCCGGTTGGTGCTGTGATCAATAAGTGTTGGCGGGGAGAGTACTCTACTGCGTCTGAACTGTTGAAGGATATCCGCGAGTGTTCTCGTGTCTCTTCCTCTGTATATGATTGTCTGCAGTTCGGGGCCACCTTTTGTTTTCATATTTTTGGGCGGTATCTGTGTCAATTTCTGCATTATACCAAGAAGGCTTAGAGCGAAATCCACGTACTTTGATATTATGAAGACGAATATCTGAAAGCGTAATTCAATTCTAGTAGCGGAGAGGCCGTAAATTCTCGTTTTTTGCCCTCGTACAATACTGTACAGTGAACAAAGTTGGGCAATGGGCAACATCTGAGATCCTGCGGAAGACAGACGTGGAAAGCTGGATCGGGGTTTAAGCAAATATTCATGCGAGGAGTAGGTTCCTCGGCCTACTCACCAGTTGTATAACCATCCTCTCTGGGAGATATCACAGTTCGGATCCCCTATGTGCTCCAAGCCCATACGGATTCTCATGAGCACTTGATATCGCAAAGTTTGCTGCGTTCTATGCATGACTAAATCACCACACATGTGATGATCACAACGCAATCGAACGACCTAGCTATATAATCTGGAACTTTCCCTCCATTGTAATCCGGGGCCCTATAGCCTAGTGGTAAGTCCAGAGCACTGAGTCTCTTTACCCTAGAGGGGCCCCGGTTCGAATCTTGGTAGCTGCACAAAGTTATTATAACGCGGCCAGAATCCAGGATTCGAAAGGACGTAGCATCCAGTTAGCTCTGCTGCCATACCTTCTACTAGGATGGTAGCAGCGGATGTGAACCTTTTCTGCGTCGATTGAGATATCGTCTGCCTTTTTATATCGTCCTTTCCGGTTCTCTCTTGCGCAAAAGAGTAAGTTCCTCTTGGCGACTGCTTGCTAATTCAAGTCCAGAGATTGAAGCGAGATACCAATATATTGAATAAGACGGACCTCCAGGCGGAGTATTTTGATGCTGCTGAAATCCTTTCATATAATACGCCCAGTCTGAGCGTATGTATTGTATGTAGAGGAGCAATTGCGGAAACTCTGGTTGGGTATGCCTTCATTATCGCAGTCCGCATGACGACGCCAAATTTAACTCCTGGTATAGTTAAATGGTAATTATTTCTTCATCTCCAAATACATGAAGCCACCGGTACCATTACAAGGCAGAGAATTGCCTGGATATATGGGCAATGACAACATAGCGATCTCTTCCGCGGAGCATTGTAGGTGACATCCTACATGCGTCTGATGTAACCAGATGAGCCAGTCTGTGCAGGAGTAGACCACATGGGTAGAAAAGCAGGCAGAGAAGGAAAAAAAGAGATGTCTGACAGGGCGTTACGAAAACCCCTTTGTTACCCTCCTCGAGAGTTTAGAATATAGTTACTCCGTTCAGAGTAGAAAAATATACGAGGCAGTTGTACAAGCACTGCAACGAGTACACCGGATGTGGCCTTGAGATGCAACGGATTCAAAGCAGCGTGCAGTTCGTGCGTGGTTAGATGCAGGATCGTGACGGGAGGTGGAGTCGACGTCGTTTGGTCCTAAAATAGTGTCAACGCCCAGAGAGCGGAAGCCCCCTAGCCCTCAACTGCATCGCTCACCACAAACCCGTCGCTTGCAGCAGCGAAAAATAACCATCTTCTCATCATCGTTCCTCCATCGCTACAAGATACTGCTGAGACATTTCGTCGCCTTCATGCTGCTGTTTCGTTCAATGACCACAAAATCCCATCACGTCGCACGCGTCCTAGACATCGTCAACCCATCGACATCCCCCCAGACTGAAACAGGGATCTGACCGAGCACTCCATCACCACCGCACCCCCCCAGTTCCTCGATCACTAGTCTTATCTTCTCCCTTTCTCCTGAATGGAATATTCGGAAACCTGCCACCTTAGAGTTGCGGTCCATCCTGAGCGGCGGAATTCATGATCTGACCTGCCGGTGGTGAAAACACATGCCGCCACCCAAGATTAAGCCCGAGTCGCAGCTTCATAAGGAAAAGGTTCGTGGAGCTTAGGACCCCAGTCGACCTCAAAGAGACCCGTGTGAATTTGGTCTTAACTTTACTGCTTGCTGTGCTGTGCGCTGTTTGCAGTTGTGAGGTTGAACGCATTCATCCAAAGTCGATAGCTAACATATTTACTCCGTAGCTGGTAAATTCCTACAATCAGCTTTTAGAGTGAGCTAGAGATCCGCCCCCCGCGCGTTCAGTTTGCGATTCGATTCTGGGCAACTGCCGGCCGTAAACCAGCTTGTGCTAACACATCACTTCGTTTTAGGGAATTCTCCTCGAAAGACCTCCGCAATGTCGGGAATTATAGCCTAGGGCGGCTCATTGGCAAGGGCTCGTTCGGCAAAGTCTACCTTGCGTCCCATAAGCTCACCAATGGCTCCAAAGTAATGATTTCCTTCGATAAAAAGTGCCTGGTCGAGAGTCTAAAAAGTTGACACTCAGTCCTTGGTTAGGTCGTCCTCAAGTCGTCGAGTCGGGATGACTCCAATCTTGCCCGCGAAATCCACCATCACCGTCAATTCATCCATCCTCATATCGCCCGCCTCTACGAGATCATTGTGACAGAGAAACTGGTATGGTTGGTTCTGGAATACTGCCCAGGTGCGCACCGAATCCGCGACTCTTATGAAACCAGCCCATTTACTAAATGACATGTGTGCTCGCAGGAGATGAGCTGTATAACTACCTCCTCCGGAATGGTGCTATGCCCTTGGAAAAGGCCCAGAAGATTTTTACGCAACTCGTTGGAGCCGTCGCATACGTACATAGCAAATCCTGCGTCCACCGGGATCTGAAGCTGGAGAATATATTACTGGATAAAAACGAGAATGTCAAACTTTGCGATTTTGGTTTTACTCGAGAATATGAGGGCAAGGCCAGCTATTTGCAAACCTTTTGCGGGACGATATGCTACAGCGCACCGGAAATGCTCAAGGGTGAAAAATATGCGGGAGAAAAGGTCGACGTTTGGAGTCTGGGTATTATTCTCTATGCGCTGATCGCAGGCGAGCTGCCGTTCGACGAAGATGACGACCAGGTGACCAAGACCAGGATTTTGACCGAAGAGCCTAAATATAACGATCGATTTTCGCCAGAAGCAAAGTCGCTGATAAGTCAGCTCTTGTCGAAAAGGCCACTGCTCCGACCGACCATGAGTGATATATTAGCGCACCCCTTCCTGGCGGAACACGCTCCCCAGCAGCAAGCTATTCTTAAGCTATCGCGACCAGCACTATTCTCGACGCCTTTGGAAAAGACAACGCTAGAGCGAATGAGGAGCGCAGGTGTAAACACAGACCAAGTTATGGAAAACGTACTGGCACAACGATGTGACGCATTAGCTGGATGGTGGGCCCTACTCATAGAAAAGGAAGAGAGGAAAGAGAGAAGGAGAGAAAGGAAACGACGCGAACGGGAGGCTGAGGCCAAGAACCTTCGCCGACTGAGCGCTGCCAGCAGCCGTCTGGAACGGATATCTGCGACACTTGTCGAAGTCGACGAGGAAGGCCACAATTCAGAACCGCCGCGAAGCAGAGGCAGGACCAATAGGCGCAGTATTCCAACTCGTAAGTATCACAGCCTGGTCAGATATCTTTTGTGAAAAGTCGCTCATTCTGTACAGCCCAGCTTTTGATACCCGATCTACCGAAACTTCCTGAAGGGGCTTTGATTACATCTCCCGCAGAAACGATCCCGCCTCCGCCGATTGAAAAGGACGGTTCTATTCGTTCGCTGAGCTCTTCGCGAACACGGCCTATTCCACCTCCGAAGGAAAGGCGCGTGTCCCGCGGAAGCACACTTCATCTGAGTGCATCGCAGCCCGACTTGACACGGCCTCATGGGATATTAAAACGGCCTGGTACTCGGCGGCGCCAGTACCCTATCCTTAGTCAACTGGCCTCCCTGAAACACTGGCTCGTGGAGTCTACGAAACGAGCCAAATCGCCTCATTCAAAGGGTTTCGGGCACCCCAGCGTATCTCTTAAGTTTCTTTCTGATAGGCACGGACCCGACAAAAACAAAAACGTTTCGAAACAACAAGTAGCAACGCCTACCAGCAGTCCTAATCCTAACCGAACTCAACAAACCCCGACTCAGGTCAAGCGATCTTCGAACGCGAGCAGCCTGGCGCCAAGCATGGCCTCCTATCCTGGTGCTGTACGGCCTTCCTCGATCACTCAACCACCGAGACCGCTTAATAGCAGTTCTTCGCGACATCGTAATTCCTTATCACCCGCACCCCTGACTCCCCGCAATTCCTATCGCCGCTCGTCAGCCGGACTACGAGGGCGAAAATCAACATCTTCGTCTGTCTCTTCAATTCGAACAATTCACCATGGACATTCGCATTCCAAAACTTCTTCAGTCTCTTCCAATAGCATAGACACTGTTTCGACACCAACGGGGTCATCAATGAAGGCATTGGCCATCTCTCGATCACCACATACCTCGATCAAGGTTCTGCCAACTACCCCTAGTGCGTCCACGCGGTTCCCAAATAATATTCGACTTGTGCGAGGAGTCCCAAACCCCATCCATGGCAGTGGTCCCGCTCATAATGCGTTCAACGAATCCGCCCCTATCATGTCGTCTCCCTCTTCAAGCCTCGTGTTTGCGCGGCGAAAAAGATCTGCCTTCAAAGGACCAACGCTCAACACCTCTAATCCGATGAGTTCCGGCGGTACTGGGACGCCGGTCCTTTCGAGGAGGCGAGAAGGCCTGTTTGACGGGTCAGCCCCTGTACCCGCACTAGGAGCCAGGAAAAGCCGGATCATCGAAGAAGAGGAAGAGCTGTTTGACGAGCACACGTTCGAGGATGAAGAAGTCGAGGAGGTAGATGGTTTCAGTCCTGTCGACGAAAAAGGTCCAACGTTTATTCAAACACGGGCGTCTCACGACATTCTCTCCTCGCCAACCGTCGCCGCAACTTCAGATGCGCTAGCGAGTTCTGTATTATCGTCTTCGAGCTCAATCCACCACAAAACTTCGGATCTGCAACTCCTTCCTGCCGCGGAATTCGAGGAGCCGTCGCCGTATCCCACTTTTCATGCCTCTGGCTCGCAATCGGATCCTGACTTGCTGCGTCCTCCGCGCTCATCTTCCCTGCGAGAACATAAGAATCCAGGCTCGCCGGGTAGTGGTACAGTCCTTGAGCGTCTGGAAAGTTCTGAAAAACGGCCACCTGACAGTTGACAAAGCCATTCTGGAGGCTGATCCTAAATGAAGCAATATCGTTTCGCCTGTTCTGAAATTTGCTTTTGGGATCCAGTGTTACAATATTTGCCATTTCCTTTCTATATCTACCGCCATTTTTCTCAAATTTTTACTGAATCTTTCGTGCGATTTCAAGCCTTTACTTGTTCCTTTTTCATCGTTTTCCGCTTGGAAAGTCGGGACGCCTGCTTTCATCTATGACCTTTTTCTTCCGTTCTGTCCTTCTGTGTCCGTGGATTTCAGGTCCGTTTATCCCCCCTTTTTACTTCATGCTTTTTGACTTTCACATGAGAATACCCTTGCACCCAGGACTGAGCGGATGTACCTGGTAATGCACGTCTGTTGTTGTCTTTTTTGATGAGAGAGGCTTGCTGGTGATTATTGTTATTACCCTTCTATAGACTACTTTTTATCTTAAGGTTTTTGTACCTTTACTTTCTTTCGTCACGAGATATATGTTGCTTTTTGCTTTTTGCTTTTCTTTCTTTTTTTCCTTCAAACTTGCTTCAGTAAAGTGTTTTATATAAGTGATTTTGGATCTTTGGTCCTGTTGCCAGGATGTATACAGACAGAATTTAGGAGCTTCAATATTCAAGTGTGCTGCTGCTTCGTGTTGGTCATTTTCTATATTTATCTGTCCATGGATGACTCGATACACAATCCGCACTACCTAAAGGCCCTTCCTCCTGGGTGTCTGGTATGAAAGGACCTTCCAGAGACTGCTTGATGCAGTGATGTTCACGAAGAAACAACAAAGTATCTCAACTATTTTTGCATAATTTACCAGGTCCCGCACACCATGAAGCTACTCCCACATCCTACAAAAGTAATTAAGGCCTTTTCGTTACTCCACCACGGTCATGTACTCAGTTCCAGCCTTTGAAAACCTCATAAAAACTTCATAGACGATGTACCGGGTACCTATTATTAGGAATAGATAAGTGAAAAGTACAGGCAAGCTTGCTAGAAATTGCATTATCCACCCTCCACCATTTCCCACAGTTGCCGGATCAAATGAAAAACTCCCACCACCTAAATAGACAGATAGGTACTTCCACGCCTTTGCTGAATGACCAAAGTAAGCACTGGTGCCGTTGCAGATTATGGCTACACCGCAAGTGCAGCCTGCCTATGTGTAGAGTATATTATCGTGAGAATCGGCAAGCTTCTCACAGGCGACCGAAAGAGATGCAAAAAATAACAGCAAATACTCCGCGAAATGACCCGAAAGAAGTGATTAGAGCGAAGGATTATCCACGATTGCAGTCCGAAAGAGAGTCCCGTTGTTTAAATTCCAGGCCACCGTCCCGCTCCGCATTACCTGCCTGGTGCACCGTCGTACTCGTCGACTGAACCCTGAGAAAAAACAATAAATGTAGAGGAAGCAACATAGCCTGGCGAAAATAATAATCATTGAATAGCAGAGCAATAATACTTCGGAGGTGTGCACTCGAAACATGAGCGAGAAAATAAGTTGCATGCGTGATCCGAGTTATGTTCAAGTAGCAGCCGAGAATGCCAAGAACTAAGAACAAGCATGTTGGCGCAGCGGAAGCGCGCCGGGCTCATAACCCGGAGGACCTTGGATCGAAACCAAGACATGCTATCACAAATATAATTTTTCTTTTTTGAATTTCAATCTGGTCGTTTTTATGGACCATCATTAGAGGTTCTCCTGAAACTTCGAGCTTCGAGGGATAACTCCCGGTTGTGGTTCTGGCTGCGACGTTGCAGGCTGGACGGAGGGTCCTACATCAGACGCACCGTCTTCGATCGCATCTCGAGCACCAGTGCGTTTCTGTACTTCAAACGATCCTTGCTTGCCCGTATCCCGAGGACTGGATCGGCCAAACACACCCCAGAACCGTTTGGGTGATCGTTTAGGCACGGCAGGGGTTGGCTCAGCCGGTTCTACAAGAACAGATCCTCCCTCTCCGCCTTCGTTCGAAGTGCTCCACTGGTCGGTAGTCCCTGGCAAAGCTGGACTGGGTGCCCGGGGCTGTGTCTCTGTAGGTGCCGCCACGGGTGCCGCAACAGGGGCCGTTACAGGTGCAGCCACAGGTACCACCGGTACTACCGGTACTGCCACGGGTACCGTCTGTGGCGTTGGCTCGGGCTCGGGCTCTGGCTCCATGGGTTCCGGTGCTCTTTCCGGTCCTGTTTCCGCCGTGGTTGGAGGAGCAGTACCATTCGGCTGGGCTGCGGCACCGAACCTGTCCGTTTCTTCCTTTCTGACTGGCCCGGCGGCCTCTTCTTCAGTTGCTCGAAGGGATTCATGGTCCCTCTCCGGCTCAGCTCGAGAAAGCGGGGGACTCCTCTCCGCCGTAGTGCCGTTCACTATTGCAAATTGTCCACGCTTTTTCTCTGCCTTCCTTTCTTTCTTAGCCTGAGCCTTTTCTGCTCGGGCTCTCTCTTTAGCCTCTTTCTTTTCCTGTTTCTTCTGTGCTTTGAGGTCCCTCCTCGACTCCAGCTTCAACCATTCTACACAATTGTTAGATATGCCTTGGAAATGAGAAGAATTGAGGAAGACTCACTCAGTATCTTGGTGTTCGCTTTCATTGTTTCCGCGTCTCTCTCCTTCCGTAGCTTCTGATACCTTTTCTCGTGCTCTTTGTCAAGTTTCTTTTCAATGGCGCTCGCTCGTCTTTTATTAACCCTGTCATCTATTTCAGCGAGCCTTGGTCGTAACCTGGATCGTGCTATCGCTTCCACGTGAGGGTTGTCCTGGAACTTTGAGCCTTCCATCGGCACAAATGTCGATGTCGGAGGCGCTTTGACAGCCATGGCGCGTTCGTTTACTTTGCGCTCCCATCCACGCAATACTGCCGGAGAGGGCCGTCCCGACCGCATATACAGATCATGATCGATGTTATTCATGGTTATATCAGCATTGCGACGGGCCATTGTCATCACTGGGTCCTCTTCCACTGCGGCGCTGACGCCGTTGGTGGTCCTTTCTCGCATGGTAGTCCTAAACCGAGTCCGCCGAGGTTCGAGCCTGGTGAAACTGCTGGTCTCCGCGTCACTGCTTGCTGAGGATCGGCGTATCATTGGGGAGGCAATTGAAGCTGGCCTTGACGCACGGGGACTGCGATACGTCCACAATGGCGCTTGTTCGGCGTCCATCTGTGCTAGACGCGCGGTGACTCTTTTTTGGGCTACCGACAGCAAGTTTATTGATGTACCGTCCGGTTCTAAACCAGTCACGGCTCGGTCTCGTGGAATAGGGTATTCCCCCGTCTCCGCGGCGGCCATTTCTCGTGCCTGAGGCATGATCGCGTACATTTGCTTCGCCATGGTCACTGCAGCCGCTTGCTGCGTGTTCTTTCTCGTAGTTTCATCCTGCGTCCCTCCCGCAGGATATGCACCAGCCATGCTTGACTGAGTCCTAGCTACCGCGACTTGATGCAGTTTAGCAGGATCGTATGTAGGCTCAACTGTTTCAACCACATTTTGGTCCTCTCGGACTACCTTTTGGCTGGTGGTTGCTGCCGACATCGCTTGCGTCAAGTCCGGAAGTTCTTCCTGAATGCTTGCAGACCTAAGTCTCCGATGGGAAGTGGCCATGGCTCCGGTTGCGGCCTGCCTTGAGCTTTGATTTTGTCCCAATGTTTCTTCGAGAATCATCTCCCTGGAGTCGAGTGTTCCAGAACGACCTCGAGCAGATCTTAATGCTGCCATGGATCCCGCCCTGCTCAAGCCGACGCCGTCTTCGGAGATAAGCTTCTCCGTTGTCATGTCATACTGGGTATCCGGAGGATGTCGAAGGCTTGCCATTGCACCTTTAGCTGCCAAGTCATGGTCGGTGTAATACGTCGCACTGGGTCCGTCTGGGAGCCGTTGTTCTTTTCCGCGAAAAGCTATTGAATCCAATTGTCACCCGGTCAGTAATGTTGACGTATAATTGTATCCAGAACCCAAGTACCTTGTATAGCTGCAGCCCTCGTCTGCGGCGTTCCTTTGAGGGCCGGGGGTTTATGGGTAGTCCTGGTCACATAGTAAGTGGTGGTAGTAGCTAGCCAGCGTTAGCCTCCATCCCACCTCCACAACTTCAACTTCAAAACAGCAATTGAATTTCATAACAACTCACCACGAATCGACCCGCGCTGGGCCGGCGCTTTCGCAGCGCCCTGACTTATGACGGGCGCTTCAGACATTGTGTACACACTGTAAGCATCTGCAATGGTAAGAGGGATAGGAACGCATTGCGATCATGCGCAGACATGGTCGGGAGAGCAGAAATCCTGGC
The DNA here is from genome assembly GCA_014839905.1 of Aphanoascus verrucosus. NCBI lineage: Eukaryota > Fungi > Ascomycota > Eurotiomycetes > Onygenales > Onygenaceae > Aphanoascus > Aphanoascus verrucosus. Next base: position 26,072 of record JACRYM010000063.1, read on the forward strand.
ACAAGTGGGAGCTTCATTTGTGTGCGCGGAGAGCGACGGCAAGACCTGTTCTGGAGAGTTTGGCTGAACCGTTTGCTCGATTGCCTCCACCGGCGACAGATGACGTCGAGCATCGTCGATCACGCTAACGTCGAATGACGTTGCAGGCTAGTGTGGTCAGCTGATATCAAAGCTTGGTATCCCGCCCCGCCGCACCCATCGTGTTTCCGCGCTGGGCGGGAAGGGATTGCGAACAGATGGGATTAGCATGTTATGTATATTAAGGTCATTCTATTATGTATACAGTAGATAGTGTCCATGTCCTATATCTTCACACGGAAAGTATAAGACATATAAATCTTGACCGGAGTTGTGCAGAGATAGGGGCCCGGTAAATGAGGGCAAATCCGCAGATTGTAAGAGATCCTGGGAGCTCAGATATACTCCTTGAGATCTGAAAAATTCTGTCAATGGCTCTCTGCGTCTAGCCTTGTTTCGGCAGCATTCGCCCTCAACATTCGATCCACCAAATGCCCATTCTCAGGGTTGGCACCATTCGTAGAACCATGCTTGTTGACCTTCCCAAACAGGCACTGCCACAGATCATCATCGTCGACATTTTCACCTTCGACTGCGCGACCGGCCATGAGTGTTCCCAAGGCTACACCCTGCAGTTCGAGGGAGTTAGCAGCGTCAATGACTTTCTCTGTCAAATCAGACAGATCCAAGCCATTAACGTCATTAGTCGGAGCTGCTGTGTCTTTCTGCACTACCTTCTGCTTTTGCACGATGTGGGCCAGTCTTCGAGACACCGAGATCTGGTAGATAGATTCCTCTACGGAATCAGAGATCAGGTACATCCAAACGGTGGTCTGGCGCTGTTGGCCAATTCGATGCACTCGAGCAATCGCTTGAAGTTCAATAGCTGTGTTTATCAAAGGTTCGCATAGGAAAACGTGTGTTGCATTAATGAGATTGAGCCCAGATGAATGTGCCTTGGCATGCAAAAGGAAGCACTCAATCTGTCACCCAGTTAGAGACGATGTTCATAGCCCGATAGTGGCGATTCACAGAGCTTACCAATGGGTCTTGCTTGAATTTTTCAATTCCACCAGGGGTGTCAACGCTACTGAACGCAATGTTGAACCGGGTGAAAGCACTCGCTAAGATGCCGAGGAACGATTTGTACTGAGAGAATACAATAGCCTTCGCACCAGGGTCATGTTGTCGCAACCAGATCAGATGTCGAGCGAGTGTGTCTATCTTGGTCCCAAAAGAACCATTGATCTCAACGTCCTTGATTTCCTCAAGATCGCGGCTCTTGATATTCGAATATATTGCATTTTTCATCGAGTGGCCAGACTCCAAATGGTTTGGCGCCTTTTCCTCTTGTACGACTAGCTCACTAGGCTTGTAAGTGATTTGGTGTAATTCGTTGGACCTCAGCCGGGTTTTGCACACTGGACACGACCGATGCTGACGCCACCAAAGACGCAGACAATCTTTGCAATACTTGTGCCCGCATACAGTTAACACGCCTAGACCGTAGTTAGTCAATTGGTCACAGAGTAGAATTAAATCAAGAGCTAGCAAACCTATTTCGAAAGGGCCCTGGCAAATAATACAGATTCTTGTAGTCTCCTCTCCACTAGCCTCGTCACGAAGATGGAGTAGATAGCGATGTTTGGATTTCAAACCTGCAAGTTTAGTCTTGGTCTTTTCCTCCACCTGAACCTTGAGGTCAAATTGTTCCTTATCGAGTGGTTTGCCTTTCGACTCTTCATCGTAAGGAGCAACGGTGTCGGAAATATGTTGCAGCTGTCGATAATATTCCAGTCTCATGTTTGTGACGTGCTGGAACAAGATAATTTCCTTCTCCAATTTGGCCACAGCCTTTAAATTGGCAGCAAACATCGCGCCCACGGATTTATGAATGTCATTAACAATGCCTAGTTCGGCACGAGCTCGGGCACTGCCGCCACTTTGCTGAACGTCAAGAGAGGAGACCAAGTTGCGGATGTCATGCAGGATCCCACGCAATGAGCCTATCGCCTCTGGTATCTTCAAGCTTTCACATTCATTCATCAAAGAAACGAAAAGATTGGGACAAGGTCCTTCCCCTTGCTTGGCTCTTTGCAAGGCCTGGGTTAATTCATGGCTCACGAGTGCGCTCCTTTGGCCTGTAATCGCGATGTGGTGGTCCGCTACCATGGCGCGTAGGACTTCCATATAAACATACATTTCATCCTGAACCTTTGTTGAGGATTCATACTCATCACCCTGTAGATTGGCGCCACCCTCATCGTCAACGAGCGGGCGTAAGATAAGCTTAACCATGTGTTTTCGCCATTTGTTGAATTTTTTCGTATGTCGATTCAGGGCGTCACGGAAGTCCTCTAGCCGATCCAGGATCCGTTGGCTTTCTAAACCGCCAGGATGGAGGTCCACTTGGATTCGTGGAACTCGGACCAGCTTCCCTTTTTCAGCCCTAACTCGTACCACATCGATGTTCTTGTTGACTTTCTTATTGGTTTTGGCTAGTAACTCCAGTCTGACGAGCTTCGCGGCCTCATAATTCTCTTCTTCATATTTTTCCAAGCGGATAAACTCCTCAGATTCAGGTTTAGTGAGCTCTGGGTCCGTCTTTATCTGGTAATAGGCACTGGCAATAAAAAACCTGCACATGTGCTCAACTTCCAGTGCTCCACGAAGGCGTAATTGGTACATTCCAAGTCGATTATTTTCAGCCTCCCCTTCTTCGTCATCGGAACCGGAGTCGGAATCAGCATCGGATACGTTCCTTGTCTTAAGATCATTTGCTTCAGATTCCTTGATTGCTTCGAGAACCTGCTTCCTGCAGACTTCAACAAGTTCCTGAGCATAAGAAGATGCGGCTTTCCAGATTTTCAATGCTTCACGCGGCCTTTCGGCATTTTCTAAAAGTTGTCCTCGACGAATCTGAGACACGATGAGCCCTCGTTCTTCTGATCGAATCTGTGCTTCATTCTGATCAATCATGACTTCGAGAACTTCCGCAACTGAACGAAGAGGCTCACTTGCAAATCCGCGTCTGGTCATGACAGCCACTTCGGGATGGAGACACGCTTGACGAAGCCTGGAAAGCCATGATCTCATTTTTTCAACGGGTCTCGATGTATCGTCTTCCAGGGGGGCACCACTCGAGTCAAGCCCGCACTCTTCGCACATTTGCTGGAAAAGCTGTTCATAATTCTGCTCCTCAATTGGAGTAAAGGGGATGGTTATAACGACGCGCTTCTGGCGAGGTAGATGGAGTTCGCTCCGAACCATATCCTTGTTATGACGCAGAGCAAGTTTCTTCACCAGTGATTTGAAGACAGGCTTGAATTCTTTACAGATTCGGGCCCAGGTATTTGATGAGTAACAAAAAGGCTCGAACTGTAAAAAGACTAGAAGACCGAATAGGTCTTCTATATCCTTCCGTAACGGTGTGCCTGACACAGCCCATGAATTGCACCGTGGAATAATACGGGCAACCCTTGCGGTATTGCTCACTCCGCTTTCAACCATCTGAGCCTCGTCAATGCATACACGCCACCATGACACTAAAACCAGTGGAGATTTCCTCCGCTGTTCCTTTCTCTTATGCCGTAGCGCCCGATCAGGTGGGGGTTCAGCAAAGTGTACTTCTCGTCGAATTTCAGTATAAGTTGTAAGGACAATGTCTTGGGAAGCCAATTCTCTCGCCATCGCGTACTCGTCAATGCCACGCTGCATGCCTCGAAAATGCATATATCGAAGGTGAGGCGCATGCTTGGATATTTCCTGTTTCCATTGTTCCAAAATAGCTGGTGGTGTAATAATTAGAGTAGCACCCGAGGTGATAAGGCCCCTCGCGACAAGCGAGGGAGGCCGCCGGTGCAAACTGATGAGACTCAGTAACTCAACAGTTTTACCAAGCCCCATTTCTTCCGCGAGTATTCCACCTCGTATATCGTCAGAATAAGGCCAGGCTGAAAGATCTGAGACTGCGACGTAGTATACATGACTGATAAAGCACGGGCGGCCTTCGGCGTCTGTAGTGGATATGAAGGTTTCGGGCAGATTTTGGTCTGCAGTGCTTCGACCATCACGAAGGGGACGCAATGTGCCATTATGGTGAGGTTCAACTCCTTCCCTCTCTAGCAGCCATCCAACTGTCCTTTCTTGAAATGGAAGAAGCTGGCACTTCATGGATTTGAACCCTCTAATTGCTGACAGGTTGACCTGTTTCTTCGGAACATGAACGCTGTCGTAGAAATCACTTGGAGTACAGTCGTGCTTTTCAAGATTGCTGTCGAATAAATGTTCTCCACCAGGAAAATATTCCACAAAAGCCCGTTTAGATGCAGCAGGCAAGTTTCCGAAGAGCTCTAGAGAATTCTTCCAGAAGACCTTTGCTTCGATGATGAACGATAGATTATCGTTGGGGACTGGGCGTAGTGTCGCCTGGGAACGCATGGACAGTACTTTAGACGTACGATAGATTGATGGGGTGTCGCAAACAAACTCTAGAAGGTCATAACAATGTAAAACGTTCAGGCACAAAAGAGAGATCGTACAGCCATCGGTCCGAATTTCTAAGGACTGTAAATATTCGGGGTTTCCGCGGGCAAATGCTTTGAAATCGGCCGAATCCGAAAGAGAAAGGAGGATTGGAGCCCCGGTGGATGATTTGTAAGCTATTTGTTCTTCTGGTAATCCATCGAATCTCTAAAGAGTATATGTCAGTGGAAAGCGTGACAGCAACATTTGCTAACTAGATATCCTCACAAGCTTCAAGGTAAGGCGGAGCATTGTCAAGTATTGGGGAAGAAGCTCCTTCGCATTCTCTACGTCGCAAACGGTCTGGGTCTTACGCCGTTTCGTGGGCGGTTCTTCCGCCTCCTTGCCATTGTGCCTCGTGAATAGAGCAACAAGCTCACTTGGGACGGGAGCTAGAGATGGTTACATGAGGCCTCAGAATCAGCGTCATCAACAGGAAAGCATACCTGGAACTTCCACCGTATGCTCGAACAGCGACATGGCGAGACCAGTCCTCCTGGCCGGCGTGAAACGACCGACAGACAGAACGTGCCGCAGAACGTGCTGATGGAAGAGAAACTCGACGACCTCTGGGGAGACCTCGAGCTTATCAACGATGATAATTTAGAGTTCCACTAATGCTAGCGTACCGTGGAGGAACCTTATTCCGACGTAGACTGGTCTTGGCACTTATCATAAGACAGCACGCCGCCAGCTGCCGAGCCTATCACGAAAGCCCGTTCTGCCCGCTGCGGACGACCCCCTACTCCTCCACCGCCTCCGGCTCTTTTGGATGCCTTCCTTAAAATGCCGATGGTGACGGCGTTTCGAGCAATAATGACATTCAAACAAGAAGGGAGCCTCCACAGCGCCTAAGGATCATTGCTTGTCCGCCTTTCTCTCAATTGTCTGCGCCGGATACCTGTTTTGCAATGCCATTTAAAACAAGCTGGTATATCCACGAATCCCTAACGGCTTGCGAGAACAACCCCGCGGCACAATGGGAGTTTATCCACAACTTTGCCCTGCATTGGACTTCCACGCCTCTCACCGATAATCCGTCTTTTACGGAAGCCCAGTTAAACAGCGGCCGAGGGGAGATTACGAATGATTTCCCTGCATCGCTCAAAGATGCATACAAACTGCTCGGCCAACGAACAGATCTCATCTCCAATCAGGACGAATTCCTGTCACTTGAAGAGCTCTACATAGACCAGCAGGGGAATGGAGACAGGGCGCTGGTATTTCGTACCGAAAATCAAGCTGCGGCTATTTGGGGAATTGAGCTTCCCTGTACCAGCTCTAATCCTCCTGTCTCCATGCTCCTCAGCTTACCCCATAAAGATGCTGAGAAATGGCAACCATGGGCTTTCGCATTCCTAGAAGCTTTGGTCGAGATTATACTCTCGGAATCCTTGTTCGATCCCACTGCTTTCACCTATATCAGCTTCGAGGAATGTGACGTGTCAGAGGCCAACAAACGCTTTAGAAGGCTTCCATTTCCTCCCTATCATCCTGAGTCTGGGAGTACGCCGTCCTAGTTTACCCATGGCCCAAATCTGCTGCTCCGCCATGATGGCTCAGAAATCATGATCCGGGCTCGAACAGAAGATGCGGTGCGCCGACTTCAAGAAGGGCACGGGGACTTGTTCACCAATCTTGTGCCGAACGGGTATGTATGAGGTCCACAAGTTGTGGGCTCTGAGTCGTGATTGCTATTGTAATATATGTACACTCTTTCACGCTTCGGGCATGCAGCCGGCCTAAACAGAGGAAGGATGTTTTTTGTATCCGTCGCTGAGCACAATGCTGATGCCAAATTCAGACAAATAGAAGAAAAGAAACTCGTGTATTTAAAGACGGACTGCTGGATGCCATTCCCATCCACTTGGTATAAACGTTGCGGCTCCATATATCTTTACATCAACAGACGCCAGGCACCCAGTATAAGCGCAGCGGTACCCGTGCATACACCCCTTTTTGATTGAAACAATTAGTGCCTTTGCCATCGAAAGTACAGAATTGTATGCGGGGGAAAGGTTGAGGGAATTTTGAAGAAGAGACGAAAGAAGTGGGAATGGGGAAACATACATCAACCACTGCAGCGTGGAAAACTTGACAGCTTCCACCCGCTCTCTCAGTCCAGCCACCTCTTGCTCAATTCTAGTTTCCGTCTCTTTGATCCGCATCTCCTGTCCGTTTGCCTCTTCTCGAATTCTTCCCTTCTCGAGATTAAGGTCCAATCTCACAGACGCCTGGGTTCGACTAATCTCGTCACGCAGCCGAGAATTGAGCTTAGCCAGGTCTCCTGCAATTCTATCATGTGAGGAACGTGTGAGTTGTGATTCTGTTGAGTCGGAGTTGAGCAGCTCAGAGCGGAGTTTGGCGAAATCGACCTTTTGTGTGTACGCGGACCGCTCGGCGTCTAGTCGAGGTTAGAAAAGGATGTTAACAACTAGTTATCGACGCAGCCAGCACCGATGCCATAAAAGAAAGAGACAAACAAACCTTCCCTTAATACCATCGTCCTCGTCAAATTCTGTATCGACTCTTCTATGACATCGTTAAGCACTCTCATCAGTGCCACTGCCTGTTCTTCACTGAAACCCTCGCTCTTCAACCGCTGAACTAACTTGAGCGTATCAAACCGGTGATCTTTCTGTCTTGACGCGGAGGCATGAAACGCCCGGCGCGCCGGTTTGAACGTCGCAACGTACACGCCATTATGTCTAATCGGATAAGAGACGAGATCTGGTTGGCGACTTCTCGTCGGTACTAGAGTAGCCGAAGCGTAACGGAGGGCATAGGGAGGAGAGATGGTAAAATCGGGCCGGCGAATTAATGCCGAAGATGTCGGCGGGGAGGCTGAGGTGGAAAAGCTTTTCGTTCGCACCGGCCTGCAGACTTCGGAGGCGGGAAAGGATGGGCGTCTGGGGGATTGGTTGGCAGATAGCCCTGATGCACGAAGGTTTGAAGGGCTGATGCGGGAAGAGGTTGATTGCGAGGAGCAGAGGAAGCGCGGTAATTCGACGACGGCCTTGGAGTTCGCCATGACGAATCCGCGATGAAGCGCACCTGCAAAATGTGTTTCCAATCTGCTTATAACGTTAGAGTATACCATGCAGTAGATATCCTGTTGCTGTTAAAACCAATGTTCTGATCAAGAGCCAGCAAGGCAGCGGCGTATCGTGAAGATGGGTTGGTGCAGGAGTGAAGTCATTCTGTCTGTGACCCACAGGATCTTATCAGATGGCATGACTCAGCAGGGTCCGCTCCGCTCTCTTGAGGCCACTCCGAAACTCCGGACCTCCGCCCCCCGGACTCCACCTCTGCTCTCCATCTCCGCCTCCTCCTCCTACAAAATTGAGTGAACCAACAGCCTTAAATCATTTTGCGTCCCTGACTCCCTGAAAACACAGCATCATTGCAAGTGACGTGGAATGGGTTCCATTTTAACATCAGCCCGATTCTCCGTGCATTGTCCTATTATCTGGCGTGGTGTTGCCCAAGGGTCGAAAGTTCCTAACCCCATTGGAAGCGCGAGGAATTCCAAATAAGCGACTCGAGGACAGCTGGCATCAAGAACCCATTCACATGACCCGAAGCCGACTATATCAAAGAACTCACGAACAGGCAAGAGAGTTTCTAAACCGATGATTCCGGCGGGAGTCACACGCAGTTTGTACGGTCGATATTCTTCATTTACTTTGGAGAGACCAATCAGACTTCAAGTGAAGTCACTGTACGGAAGTCTCTCGAGGTCTTCTTGACAGAAAAACGCGAGAAAGACGCTGTGGTAACTGTCTTTATCACTGTATAAGAAAGAGAGGCGAAGGATGATAAATAATTGACATGCATTAGTAGAGAGCTAAGAGCGAGCCAAAATGAAATCAAGCCGGCACAGAAGTACATGCAGAGCTGGCCCCAAGCAGCGGGCAGGAAACAGAAATTGAAAATGCACCTCAAAACGCCTTTCAAATGCCATTTCATCCCCCATCCAGCAAGGAGAATTGGGGAAAATAGGCCGTGACATATACATTACAATCAAGTGGGTATTAACGGTCCTCAGGAATTTCAACGCCTCTTCGCTCCCCTCATAATAAGTCCACCAACCAGGCCCGCAGCGAGGGCAACGCCGCCCAGAATTGCAACACCCACTAGCCCTTCTTTTGCGACTTTATCATCAATCAACGACCTTAGACATGCAGCTTGCAGGTTCTGGGGTTCATGATCGAGTAAGAGGTCGTTGTACCGCCGTGCTTCCCCATAGTTCCCGAGTTTGTAGTTCCCAAGCGCAAGGTAGTAGAGACATTCACGTCTTCGTTCGGGCGCGGTGCGAAAAATCTCTGAGAGTAATCGGACGCCTTCTTGTTGTTCTGGGCGGGCGTTGGATTTGATCAAACCCTGTTGAAGAGACGGTTAGTCTTGGAACCAGGGAAAAACAGGGTGCGAGTCATACCCAGGCATAGTTGAATTTTGTTTGTACTCCAACATATTCGCCTTCTTTCTCATACTGCGCTCGGAGTACTTGGAGTTCGGCAGGTTTCAACGGGCTGTTCAAATTAGCTTGCATTCATACACAAAAGTACTTTTCGGAAAAGCGATTCAAAAATGGCTTCCATAAGGCTGCCTGCGAAGCTGGGGAAAAGCTGTCTCGTACCTCTCTGCGTCCGCCGCATCTATGCAAAGTCAGCAATCATCCTTTAAAATAAGCTGTCTGGAAAACACCTAAAAGGACAACATACATGGGAGTTGTGAGCCCATGGACACCAAAGATTTTCTGTGATTTTCAAGTCCCTAAATAATACAGCAGACACAGAAACAAAGTAAAGCAGCTCGAGTTGATTGATTGAAGCAAGATGTGTTGATTGTCGAATTGCGATTCAAAAGTTGTTTTGGCTGGCATGTGTGGCGGTGCAGCCTGATCCCAGGCCGAGGCGTGACGTTCCAGACTCGGCATGAGACCCATCGTCATTCTGTTTTTCCGCTTGAAGATTGCATTGCAAGTATTTTGCGCGGTGCGTATTCAAGATGTCGATGAAAAGCATGTATCGATACTCTAGCAGAGGAGGGTCACAGGCACTGGGTGGCATCCAAGGCCGGACATTGTCCTCACTATGAGTCCGAAGAGAAACTACGACGAAGTTATCCGCCATCTGTCCCGACTTGGACCTCAACGACGCGACCTCGAACCCGATCAACTTCATCATTCCAGCGTATGAAACGCTGTGGCGGATCGTTTTGAGTGCTTTCCTCGACATGGTTCTCTTCGAAAGCGCTCGATGCCCCGAATGGCAGGAATTGCTGGTCGCGTAAGTTACCTGGAAACGCCACCAAAGGAGCAGTTGGGCAAGCAAGTGTCGACACCAGGAGGACCGGTGTCTGCAGAATTTCTTGTCCTCGAGGGGCTTCGATTGTACTCTCCAACACGCTGGATTCGTCGGGCATTTGAACCGTCCGCTCATGGCGGCGTAAAATATCATGAAGCCGATATCAAATTAGAGCCTCTGGTGGTGGGCGTTGATGAATACTCTCTGGTGTTTGCAGTATTCGCAGCAAAGATTAAACTGGCTCCTAAAGAGCCGATAAAGGGTCAGTCGGCCCTGTTGGCCATTAATCAGGACGACAATAATATAATTATGTTCCTACGCTTCATTCGTAGCCCAACGACAGTTCCTTCTCACTATTGCATGCCCTGTAAAGAAATGCTGCGACATAGCAAACTAGAATTTTCATTGCTGGTTTGATGTAGGCAAAGATTTTTTTCCATTCATGATTATCGAGACATATGCCAGTAAAGAGTGAATTAGAGGACCTATTGTAATCTTTAGGAAGATGTTTTCTTCTCGTCCAAAATGGGAGTATTATTGTTACCCCTTTTTCCAAGTGATTTGTGATGTACTCCGTACCACCAGCACACCATATAAATCAAGAAATACTACCTTCTTAATCCAAGTTGAAGAGCTCCCTCAACAACTTCATGGTGTCCTCCGGGCCATTGACAGCGTGCCCCGTGGTACGCTTGTCAGTGTAAATCTCATAATCATTTCCACCCTCAAAGGACTTGTCGCCAAAGAAGTGGATTGTGGTGTATTCAACACCAGAGACGTTCTTCTCGGCCTCGACGTGTTGAAGACAATAAGTCTTGTCCCAGCCTGTTGGGAAGACATCAAAGGAGATTTGTCCGCCAATAGAGAATCTAACATGAAACCCATAACGTTAGAAATGTAACACGGTCCCAAAAATGGCCATCTTAATAATAGAACAGGCATCGAGAATGTCGTGGAAAATACTCACGTCAGGCCGTAATCCGGGAATTCTTTCTTCAAGGCTTCCACCATGGTCTTTCTGATATTATGCACCTTGTCATATCTAAAGGCAAGTCAGCGGATCAGTTCATATATAAAGGACTTGGGAGTGGAGTTTCTCCAAGCTCCGAACGAATGGTGTGTTACACATACGCTTCAAACTCATGTCTCTCCTCCACACTCGCATTTCTCCCAATCGGGCTGACGTTGATCATCCCATTCCGGAACTCCACAAAGGTACCTCTCTTCTTGGGCAACCTGATGCTCGCAATATACTTTAAGCAGAAATCCGCCAGGTTCTGATACTTCTCTTCGCCCAACCACTGGATGAAGCTGTTACCCGTCAGGGGTTTGCCCATGCGGTATGCTGTGAGGCCGTTTTCGGCAAAACAGAAATCGAAGAGGGAGGTTACGTTGATGGTGGCAGTGCCGAGTTGTTCTTGTTGTTTGACGAGGTCAGAACCGCCGACCTGGAATTGGGCACATGCACGAGTCAGCACAGACTCCAACGCATGCATGCAAGCTGCGTAAACGGATATAACGGAGGTTGGAGCGGAGGTAAGAGAGTGAGGGCCGAGTGTCAGCGTACAAATCCAATAGCACACTTGTGTCGTAGCTGTGAGAGCAACTGAAGCATCTCAGGTGAGACGGACTATCAAGTCCAGCTGTTAGCCATTCTGATCTCCTTCCGGAAGAGCGGGGTCAAAACTGGACGTCTTCACTTACCCGTCTCGCGGGTGTCAAGGTACCATCGACATCGAAGAGGCAGATTGTATTCTTGATAGGACGGTTCTCGAGGGAGGGGTACACGCTTGCTGCTTCAGCTGCCATTGTCGCCGTGAATGTAGGTCTACTGGGTATCGTCAGGTCTAATGCCTACGCAGAAAAGAATATCTTATGAACAAGCAGGAGAATAGCGATAGCAATATTTAGAGAGAGAATTGTAAGAGCGAAGGAGGGGCAGAAGCAGATCTCACAGAAAAGATGAGGAAGATGGAGAAGACGAAGGGTGAGTTGGCCTTCTGGTCCCATGTGGGACCCCTCGATCCAGTGCCGGCGGGCGGTGAGAGTGGGTCAGGGGGGAAGTTAGGGAACCCCTCGCCTCAACCTTGGTGGTCAGCACATCGCTCCGGTAGCTCTCTAGGCTATTGCCAGATAGTTACCAGTGTCGACTGATAAATGCTTTACACTGAAGTTATAGTATTGAAAGCAGGTCAACACTCAATTACTGACCACATCTCAGCACGCCTCAAGGTTCTAACCGGCCATTGCAATGCTATCAGTTCTCATTGATGGTCCAGAACAAGTGGGGCAGACAAACCATTGCAGCTATTTTGGGAACATCGTGAAGCTCGACCATGGGATGCCCAACTCAGCAAAACCTCAACTTCAGCTGCTTCGTAAAGACTTTTATTATTATCATTTGTATAACCTGTCTTCAGCTAGCATTGCCGTTTTGTGCAAGAGAGAAGAGGGCCATAGTACTATATACACGTTTAAGTCACCTTCACCAGCAGCTGGACGCGATAACTCCAGCACACGTCAACAAAAATGAGATCCCTATCAGTCCACTCCGTACTTTTAATGCAAAGATAAAAACACGCCAATGCTCTATACGGAGTAATTTCTCCGCAAAATCCACTTAGCAAAACATAGAAGAAATGAAAAGGTACTGTACATGCTTCACGGTATATCGCGAGCAACCATATCAGGAAGGGATATCATTAATCAACAAATGCAACATGAGTGGAGGGGTATCAGATGCGCGGAATCGATAAAAACAAGTAAATGTGTACTTAAACAGCAGCTGCCTGAATGTTCTTCCCCTTGACGCTCTTCCACTCCAAGCCTAGGGCGCCGATGACTCCCAATGTGGACAACGCCACAGACACGTACCAGGTCTGGGTGAGAGCCGAGTTGTATGCCTCTTGGACGTTATCCAAGAATTCTGGTGGAACCATGTCTTTGAGCTGGGTGGCGCCAACATGCAGCACGATCGACGGATCAAGGCCAGGGGCAGCCTCCATCACACCCTTCACAAGACGGTTCGTGAAAACGTTCTGTCCAACCGAGACAAACAATGCTCCGCCAAACGTTTGCGCAAACATCACCAGGACAGTTCCCACAGCCACGTCCTCCAATTTCAACACTGTCTGAGCAGCCATAAGCGCCAGTTGAAAGCCCAGCCCTAGGCCCGTTCCGTAGATGACCTGATAGCCAATCCATTTATCAGCACCACTCGTGGTGGTCAGCGTGGTCAGCATTCCGGCCCCAACTGCAGATAAGATCGTGCACGCGTATGAAAAGGGCGTGTAGTATCCAAACATGGAAATTCCGACTCCAGCAACCATCGAGAATATGACCAGAGCCAGAACCAGGGGGATAGCCATAATTCCAGATTTCGTGGCGGACGCTCCCTTAATTGCCTGGAACCAAAGGGGAAGATAGAAAACGATAATGAAGAAAGACGCGCCTAGGGTGAAGGCGAAGAACGCACCAGATGCGATACTGCGCTGTTTGAGGATGCGTGGAGGCACGGTCGCGTTATCTCCCTTGTAAATCTGGATCCCGACAAAGGTGCTGATCAGTAGGGCGAAGAAGACGAATAGAATGATGATGCGCCAATTTCCCCATGCATATTTGGTCCCACCCCACTGAAGAGCCAAAAGGAGGCAGACCACACCGGGCATGAAGGCCATAGAGCCGATTGGATCCAGTTGGAGAAGGCGACTTTTCCAGGTAAGCGAGCTATCAATCCGTTGTCTGGGCGGCTTGAGGAAAAAGAGAATGGCAACAATCGTAACGGCACCGATTGGAAGGTTGATATAGAAGCACCATCTCCAGGAGATATGGTCTGTAAAAGCGCCTCCCATCAACGGACCTACAACGGAGGCAATACCGTACATAGAGCCGAAAACACCGTTGTCTAGCATTCAAAGCATGTAAGTTAAGAGGGGCAATAAATGGGGACAAAAAGACTCACAGATAGGCCGCTTCTCAAGAGGTACTTTGTAAGCAATAATCACCAAGGCCCCAGAGAAAATACCCGCTGAGCCAATGCCAGCAACAGCACGACCAATGATGAGAGCTTCTGAGTTCGGTGCTGCTCCACAAACAACGGAACCGACTTCAAAGATTCCGATCGCCAACAAAAACACCCATTTAACGGGGAAAAAGGTGTAGATTTTGCCAAAGATCAACTGAAAGGCGCAGGTGGTAAGAAGATATGAGCTGCCGTACCAGCCAACATCGTCGAGGGCGTGAAAGTGATCGGTGATTCTTGGGATGGCTGTCGCAATGATGGTATTATCCTAGTAGAGTGGTAATCAATATCGTCAACCGTATGTGACAAAGAGACGAGACGACTAACCAATGCGACAAGGAGCACAGCAAGACACAGTCCAACGACGATGATCGCGAGCGGAAGTCCGGAAACATACTCGGAGGTTTCATCGTAATCATCCTCTTGAGTAACAGCTCCGGCTTCCTCAGGTTTCTCAGGTGCGACAACGTCGGCTGGTTTTTCAGCAACCTGTGAAGTTTCTTGATCCATATCGAGTGGGACTGCGCTCTTCTCAGTATGAGATTCGGTGAAAGATGGATTTTCACTTGGTACAACAGTAGTGGTGACGGATCCAGATGGTTTCGTGGGCTCTCCAGCTCGTTTCGTGAACCTGCTGGTCCACGACTTCATGGTTGCTGGTTTAGGCAACAAACACTAGACACGGCAAGAATGTAAACAAGGGTTCTCAAAACATCGCAACCGCGATCATAACAACAGCACACTGACTAACATTAGAATTGGAAGGGGAAGCGCACTGCCACTAGCAAGGCAAGATCGTTTGTGCTTATTATCACTCCTGGAAGTAAGCAACGCGAAGAGAGTACTTTGTGAGGTCTGTGTTCCAAGCTCATAGAGCGAACGAGGGGATATAAACAAAGATGTTCACTACCGCTCTCTCTTTGGTCAAGGCAGAGGTTTTAACTACCCAAAGATGAATTCTTTAATGTGACGGCAGCCGCCAAACGAGTCATGCTAAACGAAAAAATTTGGAAAGGAAACTGAACTCCCAAAGCAACGGTTGCATAAATAATAATTCGAGAAAAAGCCTCTTTTGGTGAGCCAGCGTCATCCAGCGTCTTTAGCTCCCGCTTGTGTTTGGATCCATCGGAAAGGTGAATCAATCTCGGGCAAAGTGTTCATCCTCAAAAAAAGGTCCCAGTGATACCTCCAGGGATCATTGGACCAACCAGTTACAGGTCGGGATGTCGGTGTCATTGGCACCCGTCCAGGATAAGGAGAAGTTGCAACTTCGCAGGGCCATGCTCACTTCTTTGTCGATCCAGATTCCAGATCGTTTGGTCGGTGGTCAAGGGGCTTCAGCCCTTCCTCGTGTTGCTGCTTGCAGCAACTCTTGTGGCCTCGCTCCGAGTTAG
This sequence comes from Aphanoascus verrucosus, assembly GCA_014839905.1. Lineage (NCBI taxonomy): Eukaryota > Fungi > Ascomycota > Eurotiomycetes > Onygenales > Onygenaceae > Aphanoascus > Aphanoascus verrucosus. Next base: position 41,338 of record JACRYM010000063.1, read on the forward strand.
TTGAACGCCACCAGCATGGCTCATTCAGGGCTGCTAGTCATTAGCGAGCTCCTGTCGGTAGCTACTCCGTACTACTGAGAACCAAACAGTAGGCAAGAAATGCCTCTGCCTGATGTTTTCTTTCAAAAGGAGGAGGTTCTCTCTGAATGCGCACATTGTGATTCGGCATCCCCATGCTGGTGCTGGGAGAACCAAATGGAACGGTTCTTCCTTCACCACAGTACTCCGTATATCGCTGTGTGTTGTCCTTGCAGAACCGGGGGAGTCAGTCTTCCAGGCGGGAAATGAAAGGACAAGACATCTCGCGGGACTTGGCTCTCGGGCTGCTTGCCGGATTGGGACCCCGAGTTTCAAAAGCTTTGGACTCCAAACACTCCGGAGTCAACTTGAACTTGGCAATCTGCACACATAACACGAATCTATCACTACTATATGGCCAACTTCATACAGCCACATACAGCCCAGCGATGAAGCAGAGAGATGATGGAAGAAGGCAGAAAGCCCAACACGTATCACATCAGTCCCCGTCACTAATGCTACCGTTCACCATCTGGTTGACTTGATATGTTGCACAGAACCTTCAGAAATATGCAGCTTTCCTTGTCGATCTTGCGGCTTGAATATCTCTGCCCGACTTTGTGACTGCACCAAATGATGGCTCCGCAAAAATCAAAAATAGCCATATCCCGAGATGCGAATGAGGTTGCTCTCTCCAGGTCACAGGACACCGGAAGGTCGCCAAGTCCCTGCCGGAGTGGACGAAGATACGACCGCATGCAGTAGTAATCAACTCGCAGGGCTGTTCATGAAGATTTTTCGCACACGAGCAATTTCTTGAATACCAGGCGTACAGAATCTCGACAGCTCGGGCTGACCACGGTGTCGCCGTGCCACCGTGCCAGTGCTCCGGGAGGCGCGAGAGGCCCGCGCTTCAGAGTCCATGCTTTCCTGGCATGAAAGGTAACTTCATGATGTCACTTGACAGCTTCATCGTGCATCTGTCTCGACTCTTGACAAATTTCAAGACTTTCAAGCCTCAACTGAATTCTCGTCTTTATGCTTCAGCCTCTCCGAAACAAAGAAATCTGGAATTTGACCAATAGGATTGCGTCCCGAAGCGATCGGTAATGGGCTCGGGCTGTGGAGGAACATTCGTCCGCTCCACATCCGACTCTCCGATTTCTCCCGTTGTTGGTTCAAAAATATCATCATGAAAAAGATCCAAGGACAGATCGGAGCACGAAAATGAAGCGGTCAAGAACCCAGGAGGCACTGTGATAACTACTCCGTACATGAAAGTATACCCGAGAGTCGGAGAGCTGACGAGGAATGACTCAACCGAAGCCCAGGAAGGAGAACAATTCCCAAAGGGCGTCACAGACGCAACATCTCCAATTCAAAGCGTTTGTTCTTGCACATCCATGAATCGTCTTCTGCGTCATGGCATGTATGTACATACAATCAAACATAACATACGCGCTGAGGGAGCATGGGTAGGCCTATGTTTCCCGGTGTCCTGCAAGACGGTTGCAACGTGAAGCGAAAATGAAAAGGAATCAAAACATCAAATCCCAAAACAAGTATTTGAAAAATCAAGTGTCACAAATCACAGAATGACGGTTAACCCAGTCCTCGCAAAACGCCCCTCGATCCTGACCCTCACTCCTAACCTTAACCTGACCCCTAACCTTGACCTGACCGAATCTCCATCAAACCAAATCCCAACAACACCACACCAGACAGCGGCTATGAGACAGCGGACTGCAAAACCTTTGCCGCCAAACGACTCAACAGCTTTGCCTTATCCTCCTGAGGCAACTCCTGAAAGACCTCATACACACTCTTCCCCTTCTTATCTCTGACAGCACCCAACCGATTCCCCGCCACCGCGCCCGCCAACGCACCAGGGAAATTCGCAACGATAAACCCAATCGCACCACCGCTCAACCCGCCCACGATGGACCAGAAATATCCCTCCGCAGTCTCGGCTCCGCTGGCCGGCATGCCTTCCTCGCGAAGCATCTCTTCAAACATGGAACCGAACTGGTCGTTCGCGAACGACTCAGACTGCGGAGGTGGGTGCGCGTGGGACCAGGAGGATTCCGCAGAGGCGTGGCGTGCATCGTCGTACTCGCGACGTCTGCGGACGTCAGAGAGGATGTAGTATGCGTCGTTTATTTGTTGGAAGCGCTTTGTGCGAGTTGCTCGCTCAGGAGAGTTTGCGGGGACGCGATCAGGGTGGTGTTTGAGGGCCGCGCTGTGATGTGAAAAGTAGGTGAGTGAACCGCCAACCAAGAGATTGGATGATAGGAGACTGGGAGGGCCTTACCGTTTGTAGGCATCGCGGATTTGCTGCGGTGTCGCGGAGGGGTCTACCTCCAAAATCTTGTCTGAGGGCTCATTATAAGTCACAGGTTCGCATCAGCGATAGGGGGTGAGTATTTGGTAAAACACACAGTAATCTACTGGAGTATCTGCAAAGCGGTTTGTTAGCTGCCTATCAGGGCCTGAATCAAGAAGACGAGGTAAGCTTACCGGACATCTTGTTCTATCAATCAATACCGCTTAAATATTCTGCGAATCTGGCTTTGAATATGGGATCTATTGAGATAAATGAAGTGTATTTCTGAAATCTGGGGTTTGTCTGTCTGAAAGATTCTCCTGCCTCGCTGTCCCTGAACTCTGAAGCCTCTTTTTGGCCGCCTGGCATGCGATGACGTTGTTCCAATCGCAATCTTCACAAGCTTGCGCATTATGTAATATTGTCTTGGCAGTAATTATTACGTAATATTTTAGTCACGTGGAAAAGGACAAGCTCGAAGGCTCATCCAATGAGAGTCGCGGGTACGGCGGGAGACCCACATGCTCTCCCCACGGTCAGCCTCCCAGCCACCGCTTCTCTGAAGAGCGGAAAGTTGCTCAACGGCTCAGTCTGTTGTGCACACCTTGTCTCCATATCTGCGTGGGCCGGCAGCATTGGAGCATCAGGTGCAATTCCAATTCACTTGTTCCGGCGCAGCGTTGAACAGTCACGCACTCCGAAGACGCGTAACTGCTTTCGCGCCCATCATCTTTCGTCCAAAGTTCTCGAAATACGGAGTATAGAAACCACGACCCACGAACCCCCCTCTCAGTTTCTTTTCGTTAAGAAGAAAGATGAACTGGCTCTACCCCTTTGCCGGCAGCAGCACCGGCAGCAGCCGCCGTCGCCGCGACCGCTCTCGAGACCGCCATTCCACCATCAGCTCCTCCTCGCACAGTCACCATCACTCGAGCTCACGACACTCGCACAGCGCGCCCTCCATTTTCAGTCTCGGCAGCTACGCCAATCGTTCCTCCGTCTCCTCCATCCACTCTGCCGGCGGTTCATCATCTCGACGCGCAAAGCCTCGTTCCGGGTTCGTCGCGCGCATCGTGCATAAGATTAAGAAACTGTTCCGGCGCATGGTGCATTATGCGAAGAAGCATCCGGTTAAGGTGTTTTTGATGGTGATTATGCCATTAATTACGGGCGGGGTATTGCAAAAGTTGTTGGGCGCGGTGGGGCTGAGGGTGCCGAAGAGTTTGATGGGGAGTGGTGGGAATTATTCGGGGTCGAGGGGTGGTGGGGGCGGGTTTGATAGTAGTGGTGGGATTGGGGAGAGTTTGAATGGGTTAATGTCGGTTGCGAAGATGTTTCTGTGATATTTCTCCTTGTGTTTCTGGTAGATGGGGATAAAACTTTTGGTTTGGAAAGGAACGGATGGGAGGGTTATTGGGTTTCGGAGGACAGGACGAACGAACGGGTACTGGATAATGGTCTGATCGACTGGCGAGATACCCTCAATGGCTTAATATCAAGCCTGCAAGCTGCCGGATTTTGAACGATATATGAATCTCTGCGAATTCACCCTAGAACGATGTTAATGATTAATGATAGAGGGGTGGAGTGTAACAGTATAATTTGCTTCGTGCTCAGTTGTTTTCCTCCTCCTTCAATGCCTGGAGTCAACACTCGTCAATACAAAACCAATTGAGCGAGGGTAGTGGGGTGTGATAGTATTGTGGTGGTAAGGCTTGAATAATGGAGGTTATCATCCTAATAATATAAATCCATAGGAAGGAACGGAGCTGCCCAGCACTTCAAGAAAGGACATCTCGGAATCTCACGGTGCGTCAATGCATCTAAATGGATCCGAGAAATGACGTGCATCATCGCTTCCGACGTTGGTACCTTGCCGGTTGCAGTAGTATGTGGATCTCGAGGACGAAACATCGAATCGCTCCCAAAGCAGTGCAGCAAGGCGGTGTCAAAGCGGGATATTGATTGAATAGAACGCATTTCGTCCGCGTCTGACAGGCTGAATTTTGATTCAATGAAGTTCACAAAAGGTAGTCTACATAAGTATCAGTACAGTATTTCATCTAGGTCAAGCTCTTTTCTTTTGCTTTCTCGCCGCTCTTTTCAAAGGCGCTTTAAGCACGGATGTGGTATCAGCTTCTTGTTCTGGCGCATCCATAACGTCCTCAACAAGGGTCTCAGCCTGAGACTCGGCATCCGCGATGAATCGCCCAACAACCTTGCGGTAGAGCCACATCGGAAGCTTATATGCCATCGTGTCCCGAACAGTTGGTCGTTGGATTTCGTTGACATCAAGGAGGAATTCTTCCTTCTCGCCATCCTCATTTTCTTCCTCCAGATACACGTTTCCAATAGCGTCGACGATCAGGACCTTGCCGTTCTCCGCAACTACTTTCTTACGATCGCCAACCGAAGTGACGATACCAGTTGGCGTGGCGGTACCAGAGGCGCCGTCCTTCTTCGCCTTCTTGCTCTCCTTGCGGTTCTCCTTCTCCATCATTCGCTTTTGCCTTCGGTTGATGACCATTGGCTCATCACTCTCGGGGTTCGCGGTGCTGGATGCCTTATCGTCATAGTTGTTCAAGTTTCCAACACCCTTGATCCCCAGCTCATCACCCCATGCGGCACGACGGGCATGTCGGATATATCGATCAACGAATTCGATCTGTCTCCTCCAGCTGAGGATGAGTGCAAGGTAGTGTGCGGCTCCACCAAAGGTAAGGAAGAGGCCGACCATAACAGAACCCAATCCAGGACGGAAGCGTGAATAGTAGTACCCAGTACCTTTCCACTTGGGGAACCCATTGTTCAAGAAATAGTCATATCGCTCTCTCTGCGGGCCCTTGAGGATATCGTGTATTATACCCAACCGGGCAAACCGTTCCGTCGCCTGCTTGACGACCTGCTGGATTTCGCGCTCAGATGGCCCCTTGCTGACATGGACACCTGGCTTTTTCTTGCCCGTCGCGGTTCGGGGAGGTTTCGCACGGGAGGCGATGAATGCACGCTTCGCTTTATCCGGATGGAGCTGTTTCGACTTTTGTCGATAGGCCTTGCTCAGGTCGGCCTGACGGGCATTGGGTTTTATGCCCAAGAAATCTAGATAACTATTAGGTCTCAACTGCTCGAAAATCAGGGGGGACACGCGACTTCGTACCGTAGAAAGTGACATTGACACCTTCCGTCGCTATGATCTCCTCACGAAGGCGAAAGATCTCATGGTCTAGTGGTCAAATCATCAGTGAGCATTGGGTCTGGCCATGGCTGCAAGTTTGAATACGCGGGTACCCGGGTCGGTACCTACCTTCTTTTGTCCACGCAGCAGCAAAAGAGAGGAAGCCCGTGAAGAGGAGCAGCACTCGGAAGACGGCCGTCTGCCTCATTTTAGGCCAGGGGGCAGAATCCTATAGCCCAACGCGGACAGAATTCCAACACAGGAATTATACCGTTTCGAAGAACAAGAACGTCGATGACAAAAACGAGCACCGGCAACAAATGCAGCACGCTCGATGCGAGTGGGAAGCAAAAAACGGTTTCGTGTGGGTAACTTTTCTTCAACGGACAAAGTACCAAAACGTGGTCCAATCACAGCAACTAGATTAACGGCTAGACAGCGGACTAGGATTAGTGGAGAACCCCCACGATGCCTCAGGCCGACAACTGAATATCTGCAGCGTCGACAGAGCGGTTGGGCGGTTATGGTGCTGCTGAAGTGCAGTGGAATGGATGAGGATGCGAGGGAGATGCATGCAGACGAGACAAACAACAAAGCAGAGCCGCCTGCATTCCAATTTCTGCGCCGTAGCTTTCTTGCCCCTCTTCCACTCTGTAAAATCTCTGCCCATTCCTGATCCTTTTCCTTCATCTTCATCTTTTCTTCAGAGGGATTTTCATCAGCAGTCATCATTCTCATGGTTGGAAAAATAAGAGTCCCTTGAGGCGGGCTGTCCGACCTGGATGCCCCCTCGCCCACGTTCTACTCAACTACCATCTATCATCAATTTGATCACTCTCAATTGAGGCCCATTGAGTATCCTCGACGACGAACAATCAACACAGCATTGTGGCAGCCCCTCGACCGTTACATAAGCAAACTAGCTTCACCTGCGCCCTGGACGCTAGACCGCATCGGGAGCTAGTGGTAAGGGGAAAGGGAATTGTCGATTGTTGTCCCCAAATTTAAAGAACAGCGATTCATTCTGTACTCGAAGGAAAAAATAAACACTCGCATACCAGAGGCTTGACAGCTGTCACAGAGAGAAATAAGGCTGCCTGATTCGTGCCTTTCACAGAAAGGTTAGTTGGCTGCGGTTCTTGTCGATATAAAGTTGCAATTCGCGGCTGCTCAAGGCTGCTCAACACACAGCTTGGATTTGTTTTACTGACTTTCTCCTGGTGGATGGTCGGTAGATCTCCTGACAAACCTCCTTTTTACAACTCGGTTTCGATTCCTCGTCGTCGAAACCCGACATATTATTTCCAAGATGGCTTCCTTCCAGATCCCGCTCGATGCCCTGACATCGCGCTTCAGCCTGGGCGAGCGGTTCAGCGCCGTCCGCTCGCAGTCCTTTGGCTCCCGCTTCGCCAACCTGAAGCCCATTTCCGAGTTCTTCGACTTCAAGAGAGTGTCCAAGCCCGCCAATTTTGGTGAAGTTCAGAGCCGATTGAACTACAACCTGAGCTACTTCTCCAGCAACTACATCGTCGTCTTCATCATGCTCAGCATCTACAGCTTGCTCACGAATCTGCTCCTGTTGTTCGTCATCCTTCTCGTTATCGGTGGCACATACGGAATTGGCAGACTCGAGGGTCGTGATCTCGACATTGGCGTCCTCAGAGCCACAACTTCGCAACTCTATACTGCCCTTTTGATCATCGCTGTCCCTCTTGGCCTCTGGGCCTCTCCCATTGGTGCAGCTTTGTGGCTTATCGGTGCAACAGGAGTAACGGTTCTAGGACATGCTGCGTTTATGGATAAACCAATCGAGAATGCTTTTTCCGAGGAGGCGGTCTAGGTGGTCGGCCGCGAACTCCTTATGATATGCCCCAATGGGGAAGACCACCAGGGGCACAAATGGGGAGGAACAAGAGGAGTGGTAAGAAACGGTGGGAAGGGTCGCGTGTGGAGGAATTGGACCGTGATGGCGACAGTGATGGTGAAGAGGGGGTGCCCCTAAACCCAAGGATGGCTCGTGATTGGCAGCAAAGAGACCAGCTCCAGTTGATCGATCGAGCCGACGCAATAATAAACGAAGAACTAACCGAAAGTGATCTGGACACTTCGGATGATGAACATGACGAATATACACTTGACGAAGCGTACCAGGACAGTACACTTACATATGCTATTGAACTTGCGATGAGGGACAAAGACGATCGCCTAGTAGAAAGAGCATTGGACCGGATCAGGAACGCACAGATTTTGGGGCTATCCAAAATCAAACTTACGCAGCGTGAACTTGATGCATTAGAACGACGCCGGGTGCAGAGTGAGGCCATGAACGCCTCGAGACGCAGCAAAGGAAATCGTGCCAAGGGTAAAAACACACCTTCCAAGCTCAATGTGAAGTGGCCTCCTGAGCCAGTATATCCTGCCGCAGCCAACACTCCTCCGGCGTCTTATACATCTGCCCTTCAACTGCCCCAATCCCGCCCGAGAACACCCTCCGTCCAAACGCTGCGCATGCAGCCAAATATGTCACCTCGAGCTGCTGGCGCCTATCAATTCCAAGATGACACATCCTTCACTAGCCGCCCCTCGTCATCAGGCAAAGCCCAACCACTTTCACGTCCTCTTCCCGATGACCCGCATTGGAAACCCAGTTCAAGGCGGTCGTCAAATGCCATGCCGGTACCGCCCGCTACGTATGCGTCATATGTCCCTGCGCAAGCTATGACCTATGATCCGCGCTATCCTGTACCTGCCAGTGCCAATTACCCGTTGTCCACGGCCCCCGATGCTATGTATCAGGCAGTGTATCGACCTTCGTCGCGCGAGTCATATCCCGACCGTGCAGCGACCTTGAGCAATATTACCTTGCAGCCAGCACCCGGCAACATCACCCCCCGACGCGTCAGTTCTGGCAGTGGTACTAGCAGCAGTGATAACGGAGTGCAAGTGAACACGGCCAAAGGCAAGGAGCCCGCAACAACGACCGCCGGCCGAAAGACGAATGGAACGCCCAAGAAAACTCCAACAACTCGCGGCAGGCGAACACGCAAATGAAGCGCAAGTGTCTGTTTCAATGACGAATATTCCTCTGTCCACCCATTGTGTCCTGTGGTACCTTTTCTTTCTGTTTGGGCTTTATTTGTGGGAGTTTGCTAGGGAGGTCAATATAGATCAGGATCGGTTCTGTTTGGCTTTGCTTTGTTTGTTTCGTTTTCATGGCACTTTGCGAATGGCGGGTTGTCTGTTTTGATGTCCTTCTTCTCTTCCTTGCTTCTTTTCACTCCGTAGATGTCTTAGTATTGTTTCCTTTAGACCCTATTTTATTCTAAGGATTAATCGGACGAGCTCTTTGGCCCCCTAAAATTGTAAGGATTGCCTTCCTCATCGTGCCTATCAAATCAAGCAAATGAAAGTGAATGCCGTATTTGCACCATTCAATAGACTCCGTATATGATTTTAACAAGTCTCTGATGGCTTCTTTAAAGATGTTGTCCGGAGGACTCAGTTGATCTCGGGATTCTTGGCGTGTGAATGATAGCGGTTGGTCAGTGGGCCGCAAGGTGGCTGATTGAAGCTCAAGGAACGCGGCGCCACTGGCGTCGTTATTCCTCAAGACAAAAAATTGAGCTCTCTTAGAGAACATGGACTAACTTCAAAGGAGCCAGGAGAGGAAGAGGAGCCTTCAAGTCAAACCTCGATTGCTCTGTGATTAATACATCTATATTTTTAGATTTTGTGCTCTCAGAGGTGCACATCGGGAGTATGTCATCTCATCTCCCGGCAAAACGCGATGACGTCGACGGGAACCCTGCTCAGACAATCGGCTTCCTTGTCACATCCAGATTCCAGACCGGCTGGCCTTAATCCATCATCCGATTCCCATTTTTCTACTTAGCAATATCCTCACTGCATTTTGTCTGTTTTTTCTTAGCATTTATCACGGCGTCTTAGAGGTGGTGGTCCTTTGACCGTCTGATTGACAGCTTCTATCCAGTCGTTCGCTTTGTTTCGAGAACATTATCATCGTGAGACGGGCCGACGCTGCGAATAACTTTCGGCTCATCTCTTCGGCTGTGTGGTATTTAGGGGCTTTTAAACATTTGAGCTTCGCAGCAGCACGCACCCTCCCACCGACTGTTGGATCCAGCTTCAACGAAAGCGCGACCTTTGTCCTATCGTATACGGCGTCGCTCGGAGGGCGTCCAGATATTCCTAAGCTCTCCATACCGGTCGGCCGGTTTCTGCAACGATGTGGTTGATATCATACTGGATCTTTCCGGTGATAGCATCTTTGATGTGGCTTGGTATGTCAACTTGTCCTTGCCAGTCTTCAAAGAGTGTCAACTAACGACTTGATGGAAATGATTAGCCACGATCCTAACGCTCCTAATTGTCTGGTCGGCACAAGGATATCCAAAATACGCGAGCATGGAACCAGGCCAGAAAATTGCGTATGTACCCTACAGACTGCATAGCAGCGCGCAGGACGCTGACTGATATATGTCTTAGGTATATCTCCGACGTTGGTGCTCAGGGGCTTAAGCCATTGTTCATCACTGGATGTGTCATTACTGGCGTATTCTTTGACCTCGGATTTCTGTCAGAACGCTGGCTGCGACACAGAGGACGATTGCTACGGAATAGAGGAAAACTGGACAAATGGTTATCGATCTTGGCTATTATATTTTCGATATTTGGAGCCGTGGGCTTGATTCTCCTTTCGATATTCGATACTTTGCGGCATAATCATGCGCATAACGGATTTCTAGTTCTATTCATGTAAGGATCCACCGACACTCTCTCAGGCTCGAATCGGAAGCTAATACGGAGGAACATAGGGGTGGATATCTACTCAGTGCGATCTTCGTTTGTCTCGAGTACCTACGCCTGGGAATTCACTATCGCCAGCACCGCATCCTCACCATCAGCTTCTGGGTTAAGCTCGCTTTTATCGTCGTTGAGTTAGCCCTCGCTATCGCGTTTGGCGTAAGAGGCAGAGGCAGAGGCAGAGGGAGGAAGGACCAAGCGGCTGTTCTTGAATGGGGTATGTCATTTGTTCCCGCTTGATACTTATCTGTGGCTCATCACTGACGATATCTACAGTTATCGCGTTTATATTTACGTTCTACATCCTCTCTTTTGTCATGGATCTTGCTCCCGCCATCCGCACTCGCTGGCATGTCCCGCAAGGCGAACGTATGCCGGAAATGGCCTCGTTCGGCTATCCTGCCACCCAGCAGATTTCACCAGGAGTGTCCTATGAGCAGCCGCTGACTACGGATTCGATGGGCGATATGGCCAATCGCTATCGCGGGCCTGTCGCAAATGGTGGATTCCGATCGGACTGGGCAGGCACTTCTCAGTACAATCAAAATGGGCAAGTTAATGAGCTGGATAATCAGGGGCGGTATAAGGAGCAGAGGCCCATGGATTTTTAAACGGGGGACAAGATGAAAAAACAGGACATTTGAATTCGAGATGGATATCGGATACTTGGCCATTTTCTAAATATAGACACAGGGTGTAGGAAGTTCTGGGAGCTGTTATTAGCTTTTGTAAATACCCTCCTTTTTTGATAGCGTTGAGCGCGTGCATTCTCATCTATTCTCTAATCATCCGGGCATACGCATCGAATCTATTTGACTACCTCAGTAGTATCTACGGCTTCGGCCTGGCCATTAATAAGAGTTTTTTTTCATAATTTCCATATAGCCTTTAGCGAGCTTTGTAATCGGTTAGTTTCAACAATACCGTTTTGTTTAACATGGTCTTGTTGCTGGTTCAAATGGTCAGGGGAAGCTTCTGGCGGCACTCGTGACCTTGCGGGAAGCAGGTGTTCGTTATGGTGTGCTTCGGCGTTCGACATCAAGTTACTGCCTGGAACAACAATGAAAAATAAACACGATATTTGTTTCCTAACGCGTCTAGTTTCGTGTTGAGATCTATATTACTTTCAGAAGCGATGTGTCTCTGAGCCTAACATCATCTTTCCTCTATCATCTCGACCACCATTCAACCCCGCGACAATGGCTGGTCAGCCAACCAGCACAGAGGCTCGCGAGCTATCCCTGATCTCAAAAGTTGAGCTCCGGATTGCTCTCGCAGACTCTGACGAGAAACTCCAACCATTGATTCAAACATACCTCGCTCCGTTGCTGTTGAAGCTGGCGTCAGAGCATGTCGCAGTGCGCAACAAGATCATCGGGCTCTGTCAGCACATCAACACGCGTATCCAACCTCTCACCATTGAGCTCCCGCTCCCAGCACTTCTCAAACAATTCAAAGATGTCGACTCTCCTCTCGTCAGACATTTTGATCTCATTTATATCAAATTGGCCCTGGATCGACTTGACCCGGTGCGCAGAGCAGAGTTGCTTCCTGAGTTGGTTCAGGGCTTTTCACAACTCCAAGCCGATGCTGGTGATGCTGCGAGCGCGTTTAATTTGATTTTGAGGTCTTTGACAGCTCTGAAGCTTCCATTGAAGGGCAGTGAGGAAGACTTAGCATTTCGTGAGAAGCTCGGTCTCTCCGATAAAGATGCCTTCTTTCTATCTATGTGGTTCGGCAAGCTGATTCTGCTTGTCCCGGCTGGCGACAAAGCAACCTGTCCTTGTCTCTCAGAGTCGGAGTTCAAGTTCTTGAATAAGAATGCGGCTTTTGAGGAGACATGGAACTCTTCAGCGCCCGGTGGATTGAACCTCGCTGAATCTAAGATCGCTGCACTCAAATTTCTTGCCTGCGGTGCATTTCGCGACGCCGAACGCTTCATCCCTGCATTGATTGCAAGTGCAGATGCGAATCGGAATATTTCTACACTCGGTGATGATATCCTTAAGCGACTTCACCCTGACCTGGAAAATGATGAAATTGTCGCCGAGTTGTTTACTTTGTATTCAGGCACGAAGGAGCCCGAAGTTGTGTTACCTGCGCGCCCAGCACTGCAAATCAAAATTCTGAGCTACTTGTGCAAGTCAGCTAAAGCTGTTGCAACGAATGACAGGCTCAAAAACATGCTGGACTCTGGGGCTTTGAGTCGTATTGGAGCCTCTCCTACGGGCTTGGAAACTGTGAAACTCCGCACTCAGTTTTTTAGCTTTATGAATTGGTTTGCTCGCATGGGACCGAAGGCTCCCTTATTGGCTCCAGAGATCATCAACAATCTGCAAGAATATTTATCTTCGTATCAGGGCTGGCCTAATATACTCACCAAAGGAAACACGGCAGAGCAGAAAGTGAGAGGCCTGAACTACGAAACTATCGGCATTCTCGGATCAAAGATCGACCATCGTGATAAGGAGGGTGGCAAGATCACCATTAAGCTTGTCGATTGGCTGTTTATTGCCCTCGCCTCCGATACTTCAAGCGATGAGATATCTGCCAGTATCGACCAAGCACTGGGCAGCATCATGAACTCTGCGGCAGGAGAGCTGGGAGACGCTGCAATTGAGCGGCTTCAAAAGCTGTTACTACAAAACATGAGATTAAAGCCGGGAAATAAGGATACACGGACCGGGTTTGAGATTGCTCGGAGTACAAGATATACGGCAGTCCGCTTTGCGAATAGGTGCATTCCCTTTAGCGATCCTGAAGGCCGTTGGATTAATATCATGGCTCTCACATCGGATCCGGGCCAAAATGTCGAAATCGTGGAAGAAGGTCGAAAGGGACTCGATCCATATTGGTTTCGAATCATGAACCCTCCCAGCGCAGTTGATTTAGGGGGTCCCTCCACATCTCAGGTAGAGGCGTTTTATCAGTTGCCACAAGTAGCACCACTGCTGAGGTCCGTTTTTTCGATGAGGGCCGACGACGAAGACTCGGTAAAAATGCCCCCGATTTTTACGGATGCTTATGAAAATGCATACCCGGCGACCGTGACGTTTCTTCGAAATGTGATCGTCTGCCACGCACTCTATTCCTCGGGCATTTCATTCGATCTTGACCAGCCACAATGGGACGAGCGACTCGATGCAATGATTGCCACGAACGAAGATGCACGCGAAGCCGTGCGAAAGTGCCTGAAACAATGCAGGCCCGAGATATCCCAGCAGTTTTTGGGCGCCTGTGTCAAACCAGGACTGACCGAGATACGCAAGCCGCTCGGGCGAACTGCCGACTACTTTGTTGAAATTGGCTCGCTCGTATCGAATGAGCATCTTAACCACTTTGGCCCGAGTATAGTTCGCGCTCCGAAAAAAGGGGCACGGATTGCTCGTGGCAAGAACCAGGATGCGTTCGCGCATGCTTTTGCCCTTATCGAGTCTCTCACATGCAACACGAAGGAAACGCAACTCGAGTTGTGTGAAACGCTGCTGCAAACAGCCTTGGGCTGGCGTGATGCTGTTGGAAAGGCAGCGGATGAAGCTCGCGGAAACATCCTGATGCTGATGTATTTTGTCACACGAGTATCTTTTCGAGGACAAAAGGAGTTGCCGCCGGTGACTCACGTTCAACAACTTAACAAGATTCTGCTCGAGATTTTAGACGATTCTAGGGACTCAAATCTACGTGATACAGCCATAAAGTGCATTGGCGAGATGGCACTGGGTGGACTTCTGGCTCCTGAATTTCTCGCTGAAGAAACTACTCTAGAGGCGTTTATGGAGAAAATCCTGGTGGATGCAAAAAAAGGAAAAGATCCGGCCATATTGGCTCTAGGACGTCTTTCGCTAGCCCTTCCTCACGAGGGTCCCTCTGATAACTTCGACCGTCTACTAAAGTCCATGTACGATCTACATGAGGTTCGAGAACTGGAGATTCAACTTACGGTTGGCGAAGCATTGAGTGTTGTCGCTGTCGGTTGGTCTTCAAGATCGCTGCTTACGGCGTTTGATGTCGATGCTGAGCGGGCCCAGTCGAACATTCCGGCCAAGGTCTTAACAGATATGCTGGACAAGATTCTCATTGACTGTAAAGCGTCCAAGCCATCGTTGAGAAGAGCTTCAGCCGTCTGGCTCCTTAGCTTGGTGCAATACTGTGGCAATTGTCAGCAGGTGCAAGACCGTCTTCGGGAGTGCCAATCAGCGTTTGTCTGGCTGCTCTCGGATCGCGATGAAATGGTTCAAGAGACTGCCTCTCGTGGGTTGAGTGTCGTTTATGGAATGGGGAATCGTGATCTCAAAGACGACTTGGTCCGCGACTTGGTCAAATCTTTCACTGCCGAAGGTTCCAATCTGGGAGGTGGAAAAGTGTCCAGCGACACTCAGTTGTTTGAGCCTGGCGCGTTGCCCACCGGCGACGGTTCAGTTACCACTTACAAGGATATCGTCGGGTTGGCTTCGGAAGTTGGCGACCCCAGTCTCGTCTATCGGTTTATGTCGTTGGCCTCGAACAACAGCGTTTGGTCCAGCCGCGCAGCCTTTGGTCGGTTCGGACTGAGCAACGTTTTATCAGATTCAAGCGTCAATGGATACCTTGCCCAGAACCGGAAGATATACCCCAAGCTTTACCGTTACCGGTTCGATCCGAATCCTAATGTGCAGAAGTCCATGAACGATATCTGGAATGCACTAGTCAAGGACTCGAATGCAGTTATCAATGCCAACTTTAGTGCGATCATGGAGGGTCTGTTGAGGGATATGCTCACTGGACGAGAGTGGAGAGTCAGGGAGGCCTCCTGTCGAGCTATCGGAGAGTTAGTCCAGGGACGGCCCGTCGAGAAGTACGAAAAGTATCTCGAAGCCATACTGCTCAATGCGTTCAGGCTCCTGGATGACATCAAGGCATCAGTTCGACAAGAAGCCTTCAAGCTATGCCAGACTTTCAGCAACATCCTCTTGCGAGCACTGGAGGAAGGGGGGAATTCGAAAAAAGCTCAAGCCATGCTCAAGCATATTGTCCCGTTCCTCCTCAGTACTGGCATGGAGTCGAGTGTCCATGAAGTCCGGGGATATTCTGTGTTCACGTTGGCTAATATCATCAAGAAGTGCCCCGGAGAAGAAATACGCCCGTATGCACCAGCCATACTGGAAAAATTCCTTTTGGCACTGAGCTCCTTGGAACCACAAGAGGTCAATTACGTACATTTGAACGCGGACAAATACGGGCTGACGGGCCAGGGAATCGATAAGATGAGACTCACGGCCGTTCGAAATTCTCCTCTGATGGAGTCGATTGAGCTGCATCTGCTCGACACACTTGACGAAACCAACATCAGTGCAGCCGTGACAAAACTACAAAATGTAATTCGGAATGCGGTGGGATTGCCGTCGAAGGTGGGTTGTAGCCGCGTTCTGGCAGCCTTGAGCTCAAAGACGATTCTGTTCCAGCCCTATGCGGATCGGTTTATTCGACTGATGAGGAAGCATGTCATGGATCGCAATGAGACTGTGAGCGCGTCGTACAGCAATGCGATTGGATATTTGACACGGTTGGGCAGTGAAGACGAGTTGTTGAAGACGATCGAGTATGCGCAAACGACGTATTTCGATTCGGAAAACACGACTCATCGAACTGTGGCTGGCGAGATTCTGTACTCCATGTCCAAATTTGCCAATGACCGCGTTAACAAGGTCTTTGCAACTCTTCTACCACTGGTGTTTGTTGGAATGAACGACACCGATAAAGAAGTGACGGAATTCTTCAGCAAGGCATGGAATGATAATGTGAGCGGCTCTCGGACGGTGCTCTTATATCTGAAAGAGATTCTGGATATAATCTTTGTCCAGCTTGACTCGCCACAGTGGGCTATCAAACATGGAGCTGCGTTTGCTACTGCAAAGGTTGTTGAATCGATAGGCAAAACGATCGATGTAGCCACTGCAAAGGCGGTTTGGCCGTGCCTGGAAAAGGCCCTGAGTGCGAAGACATGGGATGGAAAAGACAAGATTTTGCGAGCTATGGTGGAATTCGCAAAAGGCGTTAAGTCGTGTTTGAAAGAACTGCGTGATATTGAGAGTCAGATGAAGGTCAGCTACCCCCGTTTCTGAACGGAGTATTGGTGACTTTGACACTAATACCATTGATAGGTCATCGCGATCCGAGAGGCCAAGCGAAACAATGCCTCCTATCGTCCAGATGCGTTCAAATGCCTGGGAAGCATGGCAGCGGTCTTGGATGGTTGGGGCTTGGCGCCTGATGCGATCAAAATTGTTTCTCAGGCTGTAGAGGAATGTGCAAATGCCTCAGAGGAGAAGATGGATATCGATGATCATTCCAAAGCAAAACTTTCAAAGTAAGATTTCGTTCACCTCATTACCAGTATGACACTAAGTATGATGCAGGACTGAGGAGGAAACCTTTGTTGCTTCTGTCGAATGCTTGCTCAAGTGTCTGGATCCGTCGGCTCCTTGTCCAGGTAAGATCACTAGGCCCGCCTTGCATGTTCATCAGGTCACTAATGTGCATCAGTGTTGGGTGAACTGATCTCCCAATCAGTCCCCGTCATCGAGACCGCGGTGATGAGTGGTGGAAAGGCAACTCATAACGTCTTGTACGACGGACTGAAGGGATTGTTTGATCGACTCTCTAGACTACCAGCTGATTCCATCAAAGAATGCTCAGACGCGTTCTCCACCCTGGCCAGTCGGCTGTTGTTCCGCGACTTGGAAATAGTGGTGGAAGCGGCAAGGATCAAACGGGCCGAAGCCGCGGATGCTTTTGCAGCAGTGTGTGAAAAGGGTAAGCTTGAATTCCGTCAAGAGTGGAAGGATATGCTTGGAGGATGGACTGCGGCGGATAGATCGGGCCAGGTCAAGATGATATTGGACAAGCTCACCGAGAAGATCCAGACAATGGCCGCGTCTCCCAAGTAGGTGAACTTGACGGACAGGATCCTACGACCTCAGGGGTCTGTAGCGGGTAATAAAGCAAATTGTTGCCTGCATCATGTACAATAGTCACAGATCCATTCATGCATCTCAGTTCTAGTAGAGAATGCGAAGAACCGCGTGTTAACATCTTTTTCAGCTTCTAGCAGTGGATATCAGGACCAAACTTCGGGAGAAGCTAAAAATAGAATCCACGGACAGCATCGCTTCACCGCGACATTGTTCGTCAATCCTCAAATTGCCGTCTTTCGCAGATGGAGACAATCCATTTCATTATTCAACATCAACATCTCGTTTGGCTGGCAGCTCCAGCCCATCATACCCACGAGATGCCAGGACTCATTGCCTTTGGGCATCACGACAGGGGTAACCACCTCCAATCACACCGCACGGCGAGCAACATGGCTGACGAACGCGCTGGGCTCGCACCACACACCGACAAATCAGCGTGGGCAGACGTCGAGTAAGCGCCGGCACCAACCCCAAGCCACGCGCTGCAAAGTCGAAGATGCAAGCGCCGAAGCGAGTCACGGGTTGGCGGCTTGGCCGGTGAGCAAAGTCGCTGTGAGCGAACAGGGGGAGGGGAATCGGTCTGGTCATGCTGGGTGATCTCATGGCTGCACCGTGACATTCTGCCCGGCTGGCTGCAAGACTGTGGCGTCAACGGTCAACCGCCGTCCTTTTCTCTTCTCGCTCTCTTTATCGACTGTCTTATGAAGCTGCTTCTTGTTGAGCTGGTGATCTGAGAGCAGAGCTCGAGTTTGCTGTTCTCCCCTCGCTGTCGCCCGCTCTGAGAGTGCCCCGCAGCAAGCTCCCCTGAGAGCCTTGCCATCCAAAAACCCTTAACCCTGGGGTTATTCTCCGTGAAAGAAGGACAGGAGTCTACTGCATGCGAGTTAGAGGGTGTGGGCGACCAGAATAGCCCTGTTTGCCATCATGACCAGCAATGGCCGCAGCGGCAAGCCAGAGGACGAGATGTTCCTCTCTTCCCCGTCCGATCGTGTCCCGCCGACTGTCTCTCCTCTGAGGATTGTCAAGAGAGATTCTCCTTCACCACCGCGAGCACCTGCAGGAGCTCGTCAGCGGATGCCGTCGAACCCAGCAAGCCGTACGCAGTCAGCGTCTCCGCTCCCCTATCCAGACGACCGCCCTCGTCCGCAGCCACCAAAGGACCAGAATACCTCATCGTCACGACCCCCTTATCCCGATAATACTCCTGCTCCAATGTCGAAAAATTCTACGGGAACTGGCTCACCAGCCTCGCCTCAACCGCCCACCAAAGAGATTCCGGAAGCTTTACGGCCCCGTCGAGATTCTAAACAGTCGCAGCCTACGTTGGCTGAGCGCAGAGGCGCGATTCCGAAATCACTCCCGGACTCGCCTGTTCCCGAGACTCCAGATCACGAAGGACTGTTTCAACGGCCTCCTCAGCGGGAACCAACAGGACAGCAGGTGCCTGAGCCGAAGCGGAAGGGCTCGTCTGGAGTTCATCCGTTCCCCGACTTCCACCAGCAGTATTGGCCTCCGACGAGCAATTCAAATCTGCAACCTGGAAACACTTCGATGATCAATCGCTTGAGCTCGACAGCATCTACATCGACGACTAAAGCTCAGCGTGGCTCTCCCCCACCCCCTGAGACACCAATCATTCCGCCGGGCCAGTCTCCGGCTTCTGACATTGAGGCCCGGTACGCTGCTTCTGGAATTGCGGGCACAGCTACCTTGAACAATTTAAATGCACACAATTTTGCAGCGCAGCAGCGGGCAAATCAATATGCCGCACAACAGCCAAATAGATACCCAACACCTACCCAGACCCAAACACAATCGCCACCGCAGGCGCCGGCGCAGTCACAGCCACAATCTCAGTTACATCCGCAATCGCAGCCTCTACCACGACCTTGGACACCCACAGAGCAGCCAGGCTCCCAACCGCATGGCCCACCGCAGGTGTACCAGGGCGCAACCGCGGTGGGTGCCCCTGGAGGCGCGCAAGCACCCGGCGGAATCAACCCTCAACAACCACCGCAGCAGCTGCACCAACAACCTCCCATGGGCAATCAAATGCAATATCCTAATGCGCCCACTAACGGTTTGGAGGATGAGTTGCAACGGCTCAATATGACGGCATCTCCTCCCCCAGCATATTCAAGCCTGGCTGGCATCACCCCTTATGGATACCCTAATGAGAAAGCTGGACAACCGGCACAGCCAACACCAATTGGCGGAATCTCAGGTGCTCTCGGTGGTCCACCTGTGTCCCAGCCTTCAACTCAGGGGCATCCTGCATTCGCGAATGACCCGCGCCAGCAACAGACCGGAACTCCTGCCCCTCAATTTGGCCAGAATGGGGTGCAGCCGTTCCCACCACCCACTCCTGGTCCCGCGTCTCCTCCACCTTTACCCGAAGGCTGGATCGCGCACTTGGATACCAAGTCGGGACAGTACTACTACATTCACTTGGCAACACAATCGACACAGTGGGAGTTTCCCAAAGGCCCGACACCGCTCAATCTCAACGATACGCCTCTATCTCCTGCACAGAGTAGTTTTACTGCTCATGGTTTATCTTCTCCAGGGCTCTCGACCTTTGGAAAACCAATGCCATCCCCCGGAATGTCTGCGTTTGGACACCCGCTGCCGTCACCTGGAATGCCCATGAGTCCTGGATACGAGCCTAGCGTGATGAGCTTCAACAGCGGCTATATTGGCCCTCCTCCGTCCAGTGGGATAGAACTCTACAAGGTCACACCAACAAATGGAGTTTACTTTGGTCCGTATTTGCGCTACAAAAACATGGATATGGAACGCGGGCTGTGGCTTGGTTCTGTTCTCCTAGTCACTGATGCCCCTCAACCGCCAACGATTCATATCCACAAGAGTGTTGATCTATCACCAAACCCTCGTCAGTTATCGCCCGTAAGCATTGCAGCGCATCAAAGATGGACCTTCTATAGGTACGATGTCGACTTGCCAATGGAGGACACTACCTCTGCCAAATGGACATACGCAATCACTTCCCACTTAGGATGCACACGCTACGAGTTTCTTGTCGCAGGACGGCATGAGACGAATTGGCGCTTCATTGCAACATCCGGCAATGATTTTTCGATGAACGTCAATGCCAATGAGCGAGCCAAACTCGGCGGTGTTGGGTACATGTGGAAGGACATCATGCAAAAGCATGTCGAGTGCGGAGGCTTCCATGCTCAGTTAGGACTCGGTGGGCAAATCAACGCTGATCGTCTTTGGAAAGAACTTCCATCCCTCAAACAATGGCTAGCTATCAGTGGTAAGGAGGCTAGGAAAACCGCAGCGTGGACGGCTGCGCTGGAGGAAGACGTCACACATGCATATTTCCACTACTACACGAGTCATTTTGACCAGCCTCATTTGCGGGAGGCATTTGCTCAGATTCCGCACGTGCTGCAGGTAGATGACCATGATATGTATGTATTATCTTCAGGTGTGATGTCTTTTCTGCTGCAGATACTGACAGAAGTAGATTCGACGGCTTCGGCTCATACCCCGACCATATGCAATTCTCAAACATGTTCAAAAACATCGGCAGAATTGGTATTGAAATGTACTTACTTTTCCAGCACCACACGACACTCGAGGTCTTACGGCATGTCAGTGACCACAACGACCTGTTTACCATCACAGGAACAGGATGGCATTTCGTCAAGCACCTAGGTCCAGCAATTGCTGTCGTCGGTATCGATTGTCGGTCAGAAAGAAATCCACATCAGGTAATGGCGGGTCCTACGTACCAGGGGATATTCCCTAAAGTTGCCATGTTACCCCCAAGTGTCCAGCATTGCCTTTGGATGATATCAGTGCCGCTTATATACCCGCGTCTCGACACCGCTGAACACTTGGCGCAGACTGTTGCGACGGGTAAGAAGGCGGTTACGGGTGCATATAATATGCTAGGCAAGGTTACAAGCTCCGTTGCCGGCGTGGTCGGTGCTAAAGAGGCTGTTGGGTCTGGGTTCAACTCAGTAAAGAGGGCGGTTGGGAAATCAGGTCTGATGGGTAACGTCCTAAACCCATTTGGAGACATTGACCTCCTCGACGAACTGAAGGACCAATGGACGCATGAATCAAAGGTTAGTCGAAGCAAGACACACCCATGCTTTATCCTCCATTATTAACAGGCAGTGCAGGATCTCGAGAGAACATACCTCATCCGCACACTCCAAGGCATCGCCCATCAGCGTAGCATCCGCATAACTTTCCTCTCTGGCTCCGTCAACTGCTGCGGCGCCGGTCTCGTCCACGACCCATCCCACCCCACCGACCACAAAACCATGTATCAAATCATCTCTTCATCCGTCGTCAACGCCCCACCAGCCTCATACATCCTTAAACTCCTCCACGGCAACAGCAAACCACTCTACATCCCACCCAACGGCCAACGATCCGCCCCCTCTCAACCCAGCGATACCAAGGAAGACATGATGGAAATCTTCCAGACCGATGTTGCCGGCCAACAACGGGAGCATCGCAAACTCATGGGCCGCAGGAACTATGTAGCCATCGTGGGATATGATCCTGATTCTGTGAATGCCGCGTATTCGGGGATGACTCCCGTGCCGCAAACTCCTGGGATTGCGCCTGGAGCGTTCCCCAAATTGAGTCTTGCGGTGGACTTTTTGGTGCAGGGAGAGGGCGCGTTTGGGAACGTTATCAAGTATGGGCCTGTTATCGTGCCGAGTTTGGAGCTGGGAAGGTAAAGAGGTATGCTTTTGGCAGAAAGCGAGCTATCTTGGGGCATATGAGACTTCCTGGAGTTCGTGAGATGACATGGTCTTGGATATGAAATTTTACATTTCTCTTTGTCTTCTATTATTATTTTGTGAGTCACATCCGGGACGCTTAGTTTTTCCTTTTGTCCATCTTTTTCCATCCATGAAAGATTCAGCGGATGATAGCAATTAATTGAAATGCATTAATTCTTCAACGCGCTCAAAATCAGTTTGTTGTGCCCGAATAGTATCGTCCCAACCCACCCCATGCCGGGGGTTGTGGAAACGCCAAATTAGTCGTACAGTTAGTCGTCAGTCATCATATAGCAGAACGAATAGCTACTCGCTCGAAAATCAATGAAGGGGCTCCTCAAATTCTAAACGCTAGGGCTAGACATATTCCCCCCAAAAAAAGTGAATTCATCAATCATCGCATCTCGTTTTCTCTCGTCCCGGCCATCCCCATCTCCACTTCCACCGTGGTTTAGGATCATCCCAGCCAGGTATCCAGTCCTCAGGCTTGGGCAGGCAAACACCTACCCTCCAAAAGTAATCCCGATGAGCGAAGAATAGTTCCCAAAGTTTATATCTGGCGGGTAAGCTCATTGCAGATTGATCTTGATAATCTCGAATCTGTTCCTTCTCCTCTTCCGGCCCTTGTACACGGAGAGCATAGTTCGAAGTAGATAACGGCTGTAGTTTTTCCGATATAAGTGACCGTTCTCTGTTTTCACCCTGCGCGCTGCAGTTTGGATCTTCATCGCCGCTGCAGAGATGAAGATCTTCGAGAGAGGGCGGTAAGTCGGGTTTGGAGATGAATATCTCTCCAGCGTGAGAGGCGTAGCCCCATTCTGATAAAGGCAAAAGCGGGACAGGATCGTTTATATGTGTTACGCGGCGGAAAGATGACGAGTATGGCTTGTCCGTGCTCGTCAGTTCCGCATCTGTCGAAAAAGAAAATTGACTGTCCAAATATTGTGCCAGTTTATCATTTCCAATCCTCGGTTCCCCGAACGTGGTTACTTGCGGGCTCCATCCACGGACATGAAACTCCAGCCCTGCTATCGCAGCAACCGCACCGCCAAGTGAGTGTCCAACCACGACGAGTTTGTAATCGGGGTATCTAGCAATGGTATCGGCAATGGGCTCCAAGATAGCACTTCGAGCACTCGCCCAAGACGCGATAAATCCAGCGTGCACGGTACAGTTCGAACACTCTCCACTTGTACCGTCTCCATCGGGGTCTGGGTAGGGAACGTAAACCTGCGGGATGGCGGAAAGGTCGACAATGGTGTTTGTGATGGAGTACGTCCCGCGAAAAGCGACGATAATCCGCTTTGGCCACGGTGGGTGCGAAAGTGCAAGGTAGCCGCACGAATCTGAGAGAAGGGGGCCAGTGTGCCAGGTCTAGAACAGCCACCACAAGTTAGTCCACTTGCGAGATAACGAAGTAGGCGTGACTTACTTTGATCAACTCAAACCCTTCAAACTCTTTGCATCTGCCGGCACACCGGAATGGCTTATATATCCCCGTTGTGCCCACGCAGTAGGTAATGTCCACTATCCGCGCAAGCTCCTCGAGGGAGTCGAACAGCTCCTGTGAGACTCGTCCATCGCCCCTTGCGTACGGCTCCACAAATGCCAAAGCAAATATGAGTACTAGCACTGTCGTCTGGACATAACGACAGAATGCCAGTATAGAACTCGATGAAGAGTATGGAATCATGCGTGATGGATGAACTGCATAAATGAGCTCGAAGATACGTCAGAGCAGCCTTGCTGTGAGATGGAAACTCTAATGACGGCCATACATAACCATCATATAACTGATCTGCAACTTTTCAAAATGGTGGAGTGAAAAGAAGAACATAATCGGTAACGCGCTTCGTACAAATGTTATCAAGACATGAGGTCAAATTTCACGGTCATTCAACGCCTGCACGGTCCCCGTGACGTTGAGCTGCCAAGAGCGGATCTGATCGATAAGATAAGATAAGATGAATCTACCCCGGATTTTGGTGAGATCAACCATGGATAACGGAGAATAGTCAACCAGGACAAAATCAGGTATAATTTATATGGATTCTATCACAGGATCAATGGTAAGAAGACCACTACAGCGCACGGTGTTCCCTCAAGCGTGCCAGATTACAACCCTGCCATCAACACCGCTGGCTGTTGAAGACGTTAGTAAACCTTATCCGTGAAGAATTATGAGAATTCGCTATTACGTACTGCTGAATTTCTTCACTGCTCCTCCAGTCTCCTCGTATACACGGACAGTGTTGATGGTATTCTGATGCAAGCTCTGCAACTTTGAATCATCCTTGGTGCTCCCTTTCAGGTCCATTTGTCGGAACTTGTTCAGAGCGGATTCTTCGCGAGCTGCGCCGATGTTGGTCTTGGCCTTCGTCTCCATGGATCCAGTCAACTGCCAGCCTTGGTCGTCGCCGCTAAGTCGAAACACTTCGCAGTCCTGGGACCTAGTTAGATAAACCACAATATACAAAAGGCGTCGCTACTTACGTGACCTGCCGCGATAATCTCATTTTCTCCATTCCAGATCAAAGACATGAACGGCAACAGTCGGGTGCTGATGTTCAGCATAGCTCGTGGTGGCTGATCTGGTGCACTTGGATAAACAACAGTGACACTGCTGTCCTGGCATGTAAAGGCGAGAGCATCACCGCTCGGGGAGAACGCACAACCGTTCACCCAACCGGCGGAGTCGTTCAAGAACTCTCCACATACTGTGTTAAACGGAAGACGTTCTCCCCAGGCCGTTGGCGCAGGTCGTTCATCAATGCCTTTGATAAAACTCGAGAATACCCGCGCATGCGAGTCTGTTGACCCCGCAGCTAACAGAACCGAATTAGGATGCCATCCCAGAGTAGTAATCGTACTGCGGATAGGCTTCTTTAGATGCTTTGAAATCCACCAGTCGTTCTCTTCTTCAAAATAGCATATGGCGATGACACGAGCGCCGGACCCCACGGCGAACTTCTGCTCGGACGGAGACCAACGGACGAATGTTGCGGCTCGATTGATTCGAAGCAGTACAAGTGTAGGTTTCCAACCTGACGACGTGTGCTCCCAGACATATGCGTTTCTATCTACATCATACCATTTTATTAGTATTGTGCCTCGGAATGGCTTCACTGGGATACCATCGACGGAGAGCGGGGTTACCTTGAGAGCAGGTTACGATCTTCCCGCTGCGCGGAGCAATATCCACGCTGGTCACCGTCTTATCGTGACCCTTCAGCTCATCAGTCAACACAAATTTGCCGCCGGAGTTCTGATAGAGATCCACGACGTTCTCCTTAGCCACAGCCAGCGTCCCTCTGTCTGCCGAAAAGGAATGGTCCGCAATCGGGCGGTGGAACAGATGATGTACCTCAGGAGATGCCATGTTCGGTAAAAATGCGATAGGAGGAGCTCTCTACTACCGCAAGAAGTTGGAATGCGTAGTGTCTAACGGTCGATGATCGTCCTTCGAAGAAATTGTAATGCGTCCACAATCTGCCTCAGCTCAACGACGATTCCGCTGCGGGTGTTGATTCCAGCGTCGTCATGGCCCCGTCACGTGATTGGTTGCTTTGCACCGCGCCGTTCATTCGCGTTGATGAAGAAAAGAATTGAACACGGCAATGGTCTAGAGATACAGGTGAATTCTGACAATCATACCTAATTCAACTCGACGATGGCCACCAAATCCGCTGTCCTAAATGTCGGCGTCCCCAATCAAACGTAAGGTGTCCCCATAAGCTTCTCACATAGTCACCGCAACTTGCTAACAGTGAAATAGGCTATATTGCTCGAATCTCCCAGATAAATTAAAGAAGCCTGATGTACGACTTGCACTCTATACTTTGTTCTCCACATATGGCACAGTACTCGATGTAGTAGCCATGAAAACCGAGAAGATGCGGGGCCAGGCGCACATCGTGTTCAAGGACATTCAGACCAGCACACAGGCTTTGAGAGCTTTGCAAGGGTTCAACTTTTTCGGAAAGGAGATGGTGAGTGTCTCCTTTGAGTTACCTTGTCACCAGTAGTCCCATAATGGTCGTGGAAACCATGGCTTACGAGTGGCGCGCGCAGAAAATTGTCTATGCCAAAGGAAGCTCAGACATTATCGCAAAACTCCGCGGAACCTATGCCCCCCCAACTACGACAGAACAACCCGGTGTCTCGACAGATCTTCAGAAGTCGATTTTCAATGCCCCTCCTTCTGCGGTGACAGCTACGGAGACACGGAATATTGATACATCGAAGCCTCCGGCGTCGCAAGGAGTGAAAAGACCTAGAGAAGAAGAAAGCGAAGGAGAAGCGCCAATGGAGGAGGACGAAAGTGACGTTTCGATGGAAGCTTCGTCAGATGAAGAGTAGTTCATGGAGTGCATACTCGGAAGATCAAATTCTCGAGCGCTCAATAAAAGTGCAAGTGATCAGTCCGTTAAGATTTGCTCGACAGATGCACACGATTTCTATATCGAAGGACAGAAGCGGTCGGAGAACAAACCTCTAGCCACTCTCCAGGCATCGTCGAAATAATCGGTTCGCTCTTCGATAGAGAAATGTCGAGATATCTGCCATGTGGCAATTAACCGTGGATTTGGCTGTTCAATCCAGCAGGATCGCCATCTCTACTGATTCTAGAACGAGTCCGGCGTCGCACAACGGAGGAGATTATATTATCTCCAAAACAAGGCTCTACTGAGACACCTTTGAAAAAGTTGAATATCAACGACCTCAGATACACATTTCAATCCTATAGATACTCATTTCATCATTAACTTCTCCCGGATCGTGTGCCGCTTTCCTTTCCAGAGGAAAAGAAAGGAAAAGTTACCTTCTCTCATGGTTTATCCAAGCTCTCATGGCCAAAAACGCCGGCGCAGTCGTAAGGATTTCTCAGCATTACGAGGCATGTCCGTAATGTGCAACCCGTCAGAAAAGCAGATAATGAAGTTGTTGCTGAACGGCGAAAGAGTACACGGTAACTACGGGGACAACTACATGGCTGTGCATCCCTGACGTTGTCTTGAGCTGAAGCTGAGCATCCCGGATACGTAGTCAGGCTTGCCAAGTTGCCAAGGTCTAGCTAATGCAGAACACAACTTTTTCTGTTCCAGCGCCGTCTATTGCCCCTTGACAGTAAATATCTAGCCAATGAAACTTGGGACAGAGCAAACCTTAAATGCTATATATACGGCTTAACGTAGTAGGACCATTTGGTCCAACGTAAAGCCTCGGATGACCTCGACATTCGCGATTAGAAACCCGAAGTTGTATTTCTGCAAGAAATATTCTAAGCTGTTTGTAGAATAGTATAAACTAATTGCTCTCATTCTGAGAAACAATTCCCTTACAAAGCCCTAATTATGCGGTTATCAGGCTTGCAGCGTCAAGTTCTGGCTTTGTACCGACAATCCCTGAGGGAAGTCAGGAAGAAACCCGTGGTATGTTGCATATGTTGCACGGATATGGAAGAGCATACCCTGTTCCAGATCCCTATTTGAAATATACGCAATGCTAATCACCTCTCTCTTCAGGAGTCGCAAGTGAATTTTAAAGGATACGCTCGGTAGCTACTTGACCACCACACACAAGATGCTCAACTGCATAATTGACGCCGTCTCCATAGGCAGGAGTTCCGAAAGAACCACGACCTGAACAGAAAGGATTTTGCAACGATTGAATATTTGCTACGCCGAGGACGCAAACAACTCGAGATGTATGCTTCGCCAGGTATTCGAAACATCAGCCCGTGAAAAACAGTCGCACCGGAAACGAAATCGGGATACATAAGATAGTGTACTCCGTACAGTACATGGGTTATTAGCAAATATACGGATGAAATAGGTTAGTCCAAGGGGCAATGATGGTTGTTAGCCGCGAAGCTTCGCTACGAATATAAAAGCAAGAGGTGATGCGCCTGCTACCAATCAGGGGGCTATCTGAACACGAGTGCTCAGAGCTACTTCGCCTGAATGCACAGAAGTGAGATTGGAGGGAGTAACTGTTTGGGGCGACACACGAGACGGTGTGTTAGTTAACCATCGCGTCTGTACTTACGGTCGCGATGGCGACTGGAGAGAGGAGTCCAAGATGCTGAGACTGCGAGTCTGAGTCATGTGCCCGTCAGGATCTGGTCCTGTGAAGCTTTGATTCTATTGAGCACAATGACATATTTGCAAGTAAAGTACACCGACCGTACAGTAATGTACAAGAAGAGTTCGAAGAATGACATGGATTATTATGAGTTAACATACTGTACCATCGCAGCAAAAATATCTACGGGAGGAACTGTACAGTACAGTACAGTGCTATAATATAATACCGAAATAGCGCACACGGACTATGTGATATTCCGTACTTCGTATGTACTGTACTGTCAAGTACTGTATTGATAATATGTAAGCCACTAACTGGGGGTAGCTAATAAGCTTTGTGAAGCAAGGTCGCTTGAAGAAGCCTTTGAACGCTCTCACAACTTGGAGAGCATCAACTAGAGACAGGTTCGCCATGTCAACTTGACATTCTATCCAGTATCGCCTGAAAACTTGTCAATATGCCTCAAGCGCAGCCAGAGCTTAAGAAGGTGATTATCCTAACACAATTTCAAGCCTTGCGAATTGAACTCCACTGATCTCTCATAGTACATGGAAAAGCGGTTGTTCGTTCAGATCAATGGCAACCGCAAAGTCATTGGGGTCCTTCGTGGTTATGACGTGCGTGTTGCTTTCCTATTCCAGCCCAGGCTTAATGTGTTTAACTATCCCTAGGTGTTCATGAACATAGTGTTGGATGAAGCAATTGAGGAGAAACCTGGCGGGGAGAAAGTGCGCCTAGGCATGCTGGTAAGAATCACACAAACCATGGGCAAATCAATATTTTGCAAATACACTAACCTTGCTCAGGTTATTCGTGGCAACTCGGTTGTCATGCTTGAAGTAAGTATCCCTCTACACCTCATCAGTCAAGGCTTATTAGACTTATATTGTTTGCAAAGGCCCTCGAGCGCATCGCAGACCGGTAATCCGACTTCTTGATGTGCGAAGTACGATAGCACAACACATAAATTTGAAGCAATATAAGCGATGTTGTCGGAAAGCGAGTCATGCGGTCTCAAGATTCGGTACACCTTTTCTCAATTACGCTGTGCATTAGACGTGATGATGGAGTCTCAGTCGATCACATATTGAAGCACAATTGCTATGTGATGGCCGAACCGATGAAGATAAGAGAGTTAAGGCTAGGTCGGAATTGACGCCTCAGAAGTGATAATGAATTGTTGGCTTGTACCATGTGATGAAGAACTGTCTCATAGTTGATGGCCCAGTGCTGAGATTACCCAAGCTCTCTTTTTCATGTACCCGAACGGCTTCGTCGACTTCAGATCAAACAAGATACACGCCCATTTCCGGGAAGAGAGTGTCGTTCCTATAGTTCGGCTCTTGAATAAAAGGAGTGGTAGAGAATAATCCACGCTTGCGGGCTATAAATAGAGATATTAACCCAGCAGTATTTTCCCTCGACCCAATCCAAAGCAAAACAATAGCAATAATCAGAAACAATCATCCTGCCAAAACTCATCAAGATTCCAGGGGCTCAAATCCTCCAGGGGCCGAGTTCCACGAACCTTAGCCAGCTTGGTACAAAGCCGGGCCAGCAACAATGTGTGGATTGATCATAGTAATATTGAAAGGCGTCAAAAACGGATCAGCGTCTGTGATCGCGATGAACATGGTCCCGTTGACGGCGGGATCTCCAGCAAAAGTTTCAACATTGGGCTGGATAGTTGTTCCCATATGGGTTGTCGCGTTGGTTGCGTTTCTGCTGGAATTGGATTGGAGCGTCAACGGCGAGTAGGTGACATTAAGCTGGGTCACCCATGCGACGAACTTGGCCGGTCCAGCTTGACTTGACGTGATATAGCTGTTATTAGGACCGACCGGTTTGCCAGGTGTGTCCCACATCAGCCGAACCTCTCGGCCAGGCCAGGAAAGTGGCAGAGTGCGATTTTGCGTAATCGCGGGTGCGCAATCGGCTGATTTGTCGGTTGCGTTGAGACAAGCTTCTGAGCCCGTGATGTTGGCGTTGCTCAGTGTGTTCATCCCTGCAGTCAATGTTTCGTTGAACCCAGCGGACCCGTTTACCCTCGCTGGATTTGGCTGATTGAGGATCCAGAGGGCTGGGAAATTCTGCCAGCTGAGTCTTGTCTGATTTGCCGGGCACCAACTGATATAAGGCGCGAGCAAGGTCCAGGCCCAGGACTGAGGAACTCCAACTTCAAACCAAACTGGCATCGGGAAAAGTCCATCAAATTGCCTGAAGATCAGCTGTTGGCGGGCTTCAACGCTAATGGACTGGAGCAGTATGGTGGCTGCCTCTCGGGAATCCAGATGTTCGAGAAAGCCATACACGCTAGACTCCGAAAATCGAGTGAGCTTCTGGCAGAAATCCACAAACTCACGAACCGTGTCGAACGGATAATTGTAAGCACATGGCATTGGAGCTTGCGCTCCCAGCATATTACTGATGACCGTAGCATGGCCGATTTCCTGTTCGGCCATGAACTGAATCAAGTAGCGGTCTTCAGCGGTCAGTCCGGCCGCCGTAAAGTCTTGCTCCGAGAACCTCGCAAGCCCATGATGGAAAAGGTCAAGCTCAATCCACTCCTGATACAATGCAAGTGACTAGCCACAGTCAGCATAAGTACGTACTACTGAGGACGAGTAGATATCCTACCAACGACTGGTAATCAAAATCACTCCTAACATTGTAAACCGGCTCTGTCCCGTTGGTCCCTAAACCACCAGCTGGAGTGTAGGGAGCGGGCTGAGGGCTATGGAGGCGCCCATCACTAGGATAGGTCGTTGCTGTGGGGTTCGGTGGGAGCGGAGCAATGCTTGAAGCCAGCACAGTGGTGCTCAACGCGCCAGTCGTTGTCGGTGTCCCGCTGAACGGCCCATGACTTATCGACACTGGCTCGCTCCGGACGGGCGCCACAGCAGTCGGGGAAACGCTGCCTGCTGGAGCTGCCGGGGCTGCGAGAGCAGAACGGAAGCAGGACAGTAGAATAGCAAGATTCACAGAAGATGGCTTCATTCTGACTCTCGTTTGGGCGTAATAGGGCCAGTTTGCAGTAGTGACTGGCAGACTGTAGAGGCAACCCAGCATTCCTTTAATAGGATATCAACCTACCATCAATCGAGCCATTGATGATGGTGACGCAAGGAGTTGGAAAAGTATCCAAGCTGCCAATCTTTTGGCTTCCGTGCACTTCCACCTGGGCAGAGCATAAAATTCAACTTGGAGGGCGGTTACGTTTACCCCAGCTTCTTTAGACTTAGCACGAATGCAACTGGATGCTCTATGCTAGTAGAGAGTCTGTAAACAATATGTCCCCAACATCACGCTCCTGATATTGACCAGGAGGCCTTTTCCCGGAAA
This sequence comes from Aphanoascus verrucosus, assembly GCA_014839905.1. NCBI lineage: Eukaryota > Fungi > Ascomycota > Eurotiomycetes > Onygenales > Onygenaceae > Aphanoascus > Aphanoascus verrucosus. The sequence goes on from JACRYM010000063.1 coordinate 72,832, forward strand.
GACAGCCCCCTTGAAGAGTAGAGAAGAAACGTAGAGGAATGGAGAATCTCCATTGATGCGTAACAAGCCGACCGCTGTGATCAAACAGCCGTCTAGCAAAACACGGAAGCGTATGGTTCCTATCGATCCAATAAGTTGATCCTGAACCATGATCAGGGTAATCAGAATGAAAACGTGCTATGGTAAGGTAGTTAAGGTTACTTCTTGCCAGGAACCTTGTTGGTTAAGCAACAAGTTAACTGGTGGTTGCTGGCCGATGAGGGTTCTCCAGTTTCAATGTTCATTGCCCCCAACGGAAGGTTATACAAACGGGAGACGGTGATAAGAAGTTCGCCTCTAAAACCCCGAAGTGTTGGAAGCAATCGTGCGGCAAAGTTTGGAAGAGCCTGCTCTTTTCGTACATATTTGCCAGCGCAGTAAAAACCATATGATAAAAACAAAGATTCGACATCGAAGGTTGAAGTAACGTGGATTGCTCTGGAGAATCGTCAGCATCAAAACCAATAAGTCTCACTGCATCGGAATTTGTATGTACTGTACTGTACTGCACTGTGGCAATGGATAACGGTCTGTCTCACTGAAGGTACAGTAGTTCTTATGAGCTTTAACTTGGGGAAGGACTAGGCTTCCCGACAGCTTAAGCGGCTGCCGACTGCAAAGGCGGAGTTTTGATTTCGAAACGTGATATGCCTGGAAGGAGGATCTTCTCAGCCTGAAGTCCCCAAACGCAGTATTGAGATAGCAGGCAAGAATGCCAATTGAGCAAGGAGATACAACAATAGACCTGCTGCCATCAGGACCGGAGCCTGTGCTACCGACAGGAGTTGATTATACTCCGTGGTGAAGTAGGACCGTAATTACTATGTAGGAGTCACCAGCTAATTACTGTATGTATGCGGGGGCAGAAGTGTCGAGCGCCCAGAGATCCGACAATGGAGGTTTGGTGGAGAAGCATCGCCAGTTTACGGAGTAGTGAACCTTCCACGCCGGTGGACTAGCCGATAGAGAGCTGGCCAGCTAAACTACCGATTTCCCGGCCGAATCAACCAAACTCCGTGTTTCTGACGGGGTCTCGTTATTCTTTCATCAGTTCCTAAGTCGAGGATGTAAATTATCTATATCAAGGCGCGCAGAGAGACGCCACCTCAGATTCTCCCGAAAGGACATCTCGTTCCTATCACATAAAAAGGTTGATTAGCCATCAACTGACCAGATGGCTTCGTTCTCTGTAAGTAGATACGATGTTACGTTCCCTCACAAGTTGCGACTTCTTAGAAGATTGTTTCGGTTCCGGTGCGTTTGATAGGCAGAACAGAGGGTTAACTGCTGCTTGTCATAGCGCTTGATCCGTTTCCTCGCAAAGGACGGCAAGGTCTATTATGGGGACGCGATTCTCCCTGCAGGCGTATCTGATCTTGCCAGAACGTCCAGAGCACGCATCATTAGAGGAGATATATTCGGTCAGCATCAAGTCACCGAGCAAATCGCGGATGTGAAAAAGCTCTTGACGCCGCTTGCTCGTAAAGATATTCGAACAATCCGCTGCTTGGGACTCAATTACGCCCAGCATGCCAAAGAGTCAAAGATGCCAATTCCTACATACCCAGTCCTCTTTTTCAAGCCCGTGACTGCTGCTGCGGGGCCGACAGATGATATTCCCGTTCCTGCAATTGCACAAGAAGGCGAAGGGTTGGACTATGAGTGTGAGCTGGTTATTGTCATTGGGAAGGAGGCATACAACGTCCCTGAATCCCAGGCTCTTGATTACGTTCTCGGCTATGCGGTGGGCAACGATGTTTCTCACAGAGACTGGCAACTCAAACGAGGAGCTGGACAATGGGGTCTTGGGAAAGGATTTGATGGCTGGGCCCCATTCGGTCCCGGGATTGTCTCTACGAGTCTGATCCGGGATCCGAACGCGCTGAACATTTCCACGAAACTCAATGCGGAGGTTATGCAGAATTCAAATACAAAGGACATGGTCTTTAGCGTCGCGAAAACTATTTCATTCCTGTCCCAAGGGACCACACTTCTACCAGGTGACTTAATTTTTACCGGAACGTGAGTTTTCACTTGCTGTCGCTCAGCCTAAGGATATGCGAAGCCATAACTAACCTTGACTTCTAGACCTCAAGGAGTTGGCATGGGAAAACAACCTCCCCTTTGGTTAAAACATGGGGATCGCGTCGAAGTCTCGCTTGAAGGTGTCGGATCGTGTAGCAACAAAGCTGTTTTTAGCCAGGCTCATGCCAAACTGTGAATCACTGTGATAAGCGTTGGTATCATCTTGTGAGAAGCTCGTATCTTTTATTGTTTCGACTGGTATTAAAATCAATACCGCTTTCCATTTCTTGAGCACTCAAGGTCTACATGGTGGATCAACGATTTACCAATAGCGCCGGTCAAAAATCGCTGCAAAATAAATTTGTATGATTTCAGTCAGCTCCGCAACATCGAGGGGTGATAAACTAGGGTTCGGCCTCCGGGTATTCATTCAACTTGTGCACCGTAACCTTTAATTCCCCTTGCAAATCCCCAGCTTTGCTGTTCCAATTGCTCGTCCTCCTTCAATTCCACCCCATCCTTCGTGATGATGGCGATGGAATACTTGTCCAAACTTCGCGCATCGCGATAGTACAACACCTTCATGCATTCCTGTAGTGCCTTCACAGCCTGTTCCTTTGTGATATTCTCGACGGGCATATCATCTGGGAATAATCTCCGCAGAACCGGAATCGCCAAGTGCGCGGCAAACCCAGTAGCCAGCGAAGTCGCAGAAAACGTTGTACCCAATAGATCGGCCGAGCTCAAGAACGGCTTTCCATCCTGGTCGAACCCAGCCACGAGGATGTGATTCCACAACGGGTTGAACTCTGAACGGCGTCGGTACAACATCTTCGAGAGGTATGTATGTAGGTTCTTTGCGTTAAGAGTGTGTTGCCCGTATGAAGAGTAGTTTTCCCTTATATCAAGGGAGCTTAGGACCCGGTCGATATACTGCATATCAGACACGTCACCGCCGAATCCGACGACAGAGGAGTTGTCGAACGTGCGCAAGCGCTTCACGTCCTGAAACCGAGCCAAAGAGCCATAGGAGGCTACATGTGTTTTTCAATCAGTTGAGGTATTCTTATAGACACACACAACGAATAAATGAGGAGGAACTGTTTCCCTTCTGGGGGCTACCGACCAAGGTTATCTGCTGCCATTACGACTCCGCCGTTGAACTTGACCGCTACAACTGAAGTGCCGGTGACGATAGGCGATTGTGTATGTGTTTGAGGGCCCATGCTTTGGAGATGGGAGTGATCATAAGGCCCATACACGTCGTTCCTGGGCTGCGGCGATTATTCAGTCAGTCACTAGAACCTCAACCGCAAGAGGGTTAGAAAGATAGACTCAACTCGCCCCCAAGCTTCTGGGAGGTGGTTCATGTTGGCTTGTAAGGAACGGGTCAAATTGAGATAACAAGAAATGAGAATTTAAGTATGATATGATTTTAGCAAAAGATTCTAGTAGAAGTGACACAATTTTCTAAGTTGTTTCCAAGTGAATTGGCGTTCCGTGTTGAATTGGGAGCTTTGAATGATGCTCCAGAGAGTTGGAGTTGTGGTCATCCTCATCTGCCTGAAGCGCGGGTTGAGCTGGGGAGCTGGAGCTCCGTGGCCTATGAGTTACGTAACCAATGGACACCTGGGCTAACGCTGTAATACTGAGCGGTTCGGGACGGTAATGTACGGTAACCTCCATGTTTACAAGCAGTACGGAACAAATTTCACACTTAAGTGACAGAGTATTGTATTATGTTATACTATACTATGCTCCTACGGAGTACAGTACACTCGTTGCGGATCCTCTATCATCTGCAGCAACAGATCTTCCGTGTCAATTCTCGGTACCGCTGCGACTTACACAGTATCTACCGGACTCAGGCAGAGTAGGCTCTGATACACACGTTAGACATTCGCTTGGCTTGCAGTTTTGAGGTTGCAAATCACTGTGTAGTATATTTGAGCTCTTGTTTTGTCGGGTGGTCATGTTCACGTTCTATATATGCACCCAAACCTGTTATCTGGTCCGCTGTCGAGATCGTTCATGCTCTCCCCACCGACTTTGACTTTGATTACCCGATCCGTCTCGGTTCAGCCCAGCCATCACCCTTTCAGCGGCGCTGCTTTTCAATACCTTGGGTGGCACACTTTCATGGCGGCTGATGTCTTGGGATCCTTGGACAAATTCTATATTGTCCCTTGGTATGGAACCTTTCTTCTCCTCAATTCTGCGTCGGAGCTCCTGCTGGGATTTTTGCAACTCCTCCTTATATCCCCACGGGGGTAAATTCGTGACGTCCCATATGCTTGTTCCCAGTGAAGTTGCATACTGTGATGTCTCTTCGAGACCGGCATGCTGCCTCAAACTTGATAGAAGACTCGGGTTTTTGAGAGATGACGAGGATGCTAGCTTCTCATTGAAATGGACACCCTGTTTTTTCAGTGAGAGAAAATGTGCAAATTTCTGAGTTGAGCTGGGCGGAGGTGACCCCGGAGGTGATGGTGGAATGTCGAGATTCGGATGCGGAGGAAGTGTCATATCTCGAATCAGGGCAAAGGGGGACGATTTTCTTGATATGCTCCAACCCTCTTCACGCGAATATGAAGGTTCGGCCGGTTGAAAAGGACCGACAAGCGGACCGCTCACGTCTTCGGTAGAGGGCGCGGCTAACGACTCGTTCTGACCGTCTTTACTGTCTGTGTCCCAGTTAGCGATGGGGTATATGAATTGCTAGGTTTGCACCAGTCTCTCACCTTTTGATTTGGAGGAAGGAGCTTGGTTTTCCTGCTGCTTTAAGACCTGTAAGCATCATTTATAGAAAGTCTCTACCACCCCGTCGCTCATAGTATCTCATACCTTCAGGTTGGTTGCGGGCTGCGAAATATCGTCTTCATCCTCGCTGCTAGTTTCATAAGCTGCCAGCCCAAGCATGGTATCTAGTCAATTAGACACACGTCCATAAGTCGCCGTGTCTGAATTACGGTCCAGAACACAACGTCTCAAGAACCCGAGGAACTTCTACTGGAGCTGTGCTCCGTAGCGCTTGGGTCGCTCTCAAGCATGTTACGTAATCCAAATGGAGCTCGCTGAAGGCATCAGGAGCTTCGCGTCTATTCGCTGTTGATCTGACGTCCAGGTCACCTAACCAAGAGCTCCCTCAGCCAACAACCCATACTGTAACATCAACCACACTATCTGTTTCAATTCTTCGTTCTTCTACTTTTTTCAGTGCTGGGTAGATAATCTACTAGCCTTTCTTCCCCTTTACGATCTCAGCTACTTGCCTCAACAAGGCTCTTACATTCTACGTCGATTGCCGCACGACCGCCTATTAGCCATTGACACTATGGCTGCGCTATTTGAGAATCCAGCACATTCAGAGACTATCGGCTACTCTTTCTCCAAGGTGTCGGCCGGTAACAAGCAACATGGTTTTTATCCGTAAGACTCACTGACATGAGGACACTATCGCCTGCTTGGCCACTGACAGCTTGCAGATACACGGACAATGGCGGTTCTACACTGGGCATAACAGGACCCGATTTCGCAATCCTAGCAGGCGACACTCGATCAACCTCTGGCTACAACATCAACACTCGTTTCGCTCCAAAAGTATTCAAAATCGGCGCAGACGACAACGGAGCGGGAGGTCATATTGTGCTGTCCGTGGTGGGATTCTCTGCCGATGGCCAAGCTTTGAAAGAGCGGCTCGATGCGATTGTTAAGATGTACGAATATCACCACGGGAAGCGTATGTCTGTTAAGGCATGTGCCCAACGGTTGTCGACCATTTTATACTCAAAACGGTTCTTTCCTTACTATGTGCACGCCATATTAGGTGGTCTGGATGAGAATGGCAAGGGCGCACTTTACAGCTACGACCCTGTCGGTTCATATGAAAGAGAATTTTGTCGCGCTGCAGGTGCCGCAGCTAGCTTGATTATGCCGTTCTTGGACAACCAGGTCAACCTTAAGAACCAGTACGTTGAGAGCAACGGACCAAGCAGTGAAATGGTTGCAAAGACACCGGAACCTCTATCGCGAGAGACAGCCTCCCAACTTGTTCGTGACGCCTTCACAAGCGCGGTGGAGAGACATATTGAGGTTGGCGATGGACTTCAGATGATGATTATCACTGCAGACGGCATACAGGAGGTGATCACTCCCCTGAAGCAGGACTGAATGAATCAAGTTAGGGCGTCATGGTTACACTTGGCCCGGGGGGGTTAGAAACTGGGTTTGATTCAATTCTTTGTATTTCCGAATGTCATGAGATATCTTGCAACGTGCGTTCAAATATTCATTAGCGTAAAACCAGGTGCTATGCAAACTCGTTCCCAATATACCCATATCATAAGAGTGCCCCGAACGCCAGCAGATTTGCGCAGTAGATCGAAAGCTTTTTAAAACCTCTCTTTCATCCGTGCGGCTACGGTTCGCAAGTTCCCATACACCTTGCCCTAAGAGTACGCATTCATTAGTCTCGAACGGTCATTACAATAGGGAGCCAAAATAATTAAAACTTACCGGAGGGCTTCCCAGAATCAAACTAACGATAGCCTCCCTCGCAATGCGAATGTTTCGGAACCCGCCAAGGATATGAATCTTCTGGTCTGCGAGGACAACCCGCGTCCTGCTGGCATTTTCGATGGCAAACTTGGTTTTTCCATCCTTTCCAGCTATACGACCAATCGCACGACCCAAGTGCTCCCCATTCAAAGTCTTGACGTCCTTAATCTCAAAGGTTTCAATATACAAGTCATCCAGTCTGAGCAGGGCAATTGCGTCGTCCACGTCGAATCCGAGAGTGAAAGCCTTGATAAAATCCTCTCCCTTCTGTAGTGCTCCAGTGTCTGTAGTAAGTTTCGAGGTTCGCAATTCGACCGCTTTGCTTTTGATATTCATCCGAACTTGTAGTTTCAAATGCTCGACTAGTGGGGGGTATATTTTTGACCATGCGGCTTTCAGCGGGCTCATACGATGGGGTGGCACAGGGACCTTCCGGCTCTCTATCCGATACGCGCCATCCGTTGCTTTTATGGGAGTAAATAACGGTCTTCCTTCCTCATCGACGTGCATCTCTGTATCCGCATCTTGGGAGGTTGTCGCAATCTCCGGTAACGGGGCAGCGGAGTCTATTAACACCTCATCTTCGCCTGAAGACAACAGTCAGTACTCATACAGAGATTCGATGCCGGTGCGCGCGGGCTTACCTGGGTTTGTCTGTGGTACTGACGCGCGGGTTCCCTCCTCCACCTCATCAGCTGTCCGTAGGCGACTTGTCGGAGCTGCCATGATGGACATCTTAGGCCAAAATTCTCAAAAATACCGTCTTTCAATACACTCTCCCCGGATTCACAGGGAGCAAGGTGTGGAGATAACTAAGTACTCGATCCCGCGCTGGCAAGGCTTTATCAGTTGTTTTGGGATCTTATCGTGAGGATTAATTCTGTGATGTGGGAAATTTTGATGCAAACAGGCCAAACACGCTTTGCTAGTGTGCAAAGCTAGCAAACTTACAAACTTCCAAGGTTGTTGCACGTACGGAGTAATGATTGCAGCATCAAGATTCACGCAACCCAGGCTCGGATTCCACTACTATCATCTCAGGTCAAGGTCAATCAGCTCATGGGGATATCTGATTTGAGCTGGTGATCCATGATGCCCCGAAAGTTATGTCCAGCCATATAGGACGCAGTCTGTTCGGCACCTTATGGAGATCTACGGCCCAAGAATTTTCAATTGCCGGACGATCGAACACGACATGGTCCTCCGTGGCCCAGCTGCCGCCTCTACTACGAGGCGATTATTCCTCCCGGGTAGATGCCAGTTTCCGAAGAACCCTCGAGCTTCAACATGCGCGGGCAAGTCATTTACGCTTCGATGTCAATGATCCGGTTCCCCGGCAATCGTTTACGATATTTAAGACTCTGACCGGCTCTGGCCTCGCGAACACAACTTCAGTACGATTTGGGGCGAGGCAGAAGGTGAAAGAACTTGACGGTAGGCACGGATTTCACGCAATTGCTTGCTACTCTTGGAGACGGGGCCTACACACCTCTGGACAGCGATTGGGAGAGCCGGGTAAGAATGTCCCACGCAGTTCGCATAGATCTCCGCCTACGCGCGATGAGAAGTCACATCCCGAATTAGAGGCTCGACCGGCGCAAGCGACACCAGGTGGCGGTCCAGATCATGGTTCAGGCTCGCACCACAAATACTTGATCGATCGGCTCCCCCACATGCGCAGTCCGACAAGGGAAGAGCTACTGGCTGCTGCAACAGGCTTCTGGTCACGGCTCAAAATACGGTTCAAGTGGTTTTCGATACGGAGTGCGCGGCCATTTAATATAGACGAAATAGGAGCCTTCTTCTCCTGGGTCCTCCTAGGACATGTTCTCTGGATCTTTCTCGGCACGACAACATTTTTTTCTTTAATAATATTTGCTATCAATACAGTGTTTGCACAAGGTGAGCTTGGTCTCTCTACTCCTTTGACACGGAAAATGGCCAGGTCTAACACAGTGTGATACAGAGACTCTAGCTAGGTGGGTTGGCAATACTTTGACGAAGTCTTCCGGCGTTAAGGTGGTTTTTGAATCGGCAATTGTACCAAAATGGGGGGCAGGCGTTATTTCATTTAAAAATGTTTATGTGTCGAGAAGACCTGGACAAGGCGCAGGGAATGTTAGTAAAGGGTCATCGAAAACCGCGGCGGCAGCGGCACTTCACGGCGTTCTCCCATCGACGCAACACCGTGAATCAAATGGAGAAGAAGAAGATACGAATTATACCCAGTTCGACGTCACGATTGATACAGTGAATGTCACCCTTTCGTTTACAAAGTGGTTCAATGGCAAGGGACTCTTGCGAGATGTGGAGGTCAAGGGAGTCCGGGGCGTGGTTGATCGGACCCACGTATATTGGTCTGACGAAAACATAGATCCAAAGTCCCTTCGCCACGAACACAACCCTGGTGACTTTGAGATTGATTCCTTCAAGATGGACGATGTGTTAGTGACAGTCTACCAACCAAAGAACTTCCGACCTTTCGCGGTAAGCATATTTACGTGCCATCTGCCACAGCTTCGGCGTCAATGGCTCTTTTACGACATCTTATCCGCAAACATCATGTCTGGGTCGTTTGATAACTCATTATTTACGATCCACCCTCGCCAGACACACAGCTACACCGGAGCTCAGCTGAACAACGGAGTGGAGGAAAATGGAAAGCCCAGTCCCTGGAAGAAGCATAGCCGGATTCGTATTGACGGACTGAACATCGACCACCTCAACCGTGGAGTCCAGGGCCCATTCTCATGGATCCATGAAGGAAATGTCGACATTGTGGCTGACATAATGTTTCCCGCTGAAAACGACGAGAGTCTGGCCAAAGTCATGGCAGATTTCTACGACCGCTTGGAGGCCACGGTCACGTCGAATCGGTACCAGCCAGCGTCTGACTCTCTAGGGCCCGGCGAAATCACTCGCCTAGTTACCAATAACGAAAACGACAAGCGGTTTGTTGTTACGGACCTCCGCATCCACCTGAACAATGTCCGAGCAGTGGTTCCTCTTTTCACGCGAGATCTATCGTATATCAACAACGCCCTCATCCGCCCGATCGTGGCATACATCAATTCCAAACGCACTTTTATCCCCATCCAATGCCGATTGGTGAAGCGAGTGAGTGATTTTGACGGGAGCTGGACCATCTTTGATAGCGGATTGATGGACGATCTATCGGCAGAGGCAAGTCTTTTCTTCATCCTAGCTTATGTTTGGTTAATCAGCTAACATATAACTCTCTCGTCAGACTTACGAGGCTTTCGCACGAGATGTTGTTGACGACCAGGCGCGAAAGCGCCGTTTGAAGAAGGTCGGTCTTTGGTCACTCCAGCTTGCAGCCCAGGCGATTTTTATGGGAATGGCGGGCAACATTGCATAGGCTAGTCTTAGAAGGCGTATGAAGCAAGCGGACCAGGAAGAGGCGTCTTGGAAACGTATCTTTTTATTCATTTCATCATCTAACCTGGGGAACAAAAGCTAGGCATGGAAGGGTTTCCAGAGACGATGTACTGTATTTGTCTTTCTATTATGTAACTATTCCGTATGTACCATAGTCACCTGCAGATGAGTAGGATAATCGCCCATTATGAATAAAGCTCGATTTACAGAGTCGTCGTCAGAAAAGTCACAGATTCAAAAGGCCAACATGTCACGTCGACCAGCCCTGAAAGCGAGAGTTCGACGTCGGGACTTTCTCGGGGGATTGCACGGAGTCGGGGAGTCGTAATCAGACTGCTAGCTACTCAGCCAAGTTACATGATGGCCGAAATTCATGCTGCGACACTCCAGCAGACCGCCGAGTACCGACTCAATGATCAATTGTCCAGGACGCCGGGTGGCTGAGAGTTGGTGGTCTGTCAACCGCACACGGAGTCCAGGAATCAAACGGTCAGTACCACGTAGAATGTACTGTGGACCATGCGATCTCGACCACATGCGAGAATGGGATGCATCGCATCTGCAGCGTCGTTGAGCTTGTCCTGACTAGACTAAAAAAGCGGCGACGGCCAATCACGCCAGGATGACCGGAAGCCCCTGAGTCCAGCTGACTGGCGACCGCAGCTAATCAAACAGAGCGTCCCTTCGTCTCCCACTCCATCTCAACCCCCTCCCCTGCAGGGTTGTGCTAGGGAGCCATGTCGCATCCACGGCGGCAACACGCTGATGCGGAACTCCAATCTCTTGCTTCACTCCCTTCGTCTCCTCTGCATCCCTCGCAGTCGACCCGTTCTCTTCTGCTCTCCAACTCTTCATCATCATTAGCCAACGGCGAGGGCTCTGGCATCACATCTCCACCGCACAATCCGGCGATCGCCCGCTCCGGTTCAGGTGGAACCACTCCGACCCTCAAACACTCCCGCAGTCCTGCGCAGCCTCAAGCCCCTGCCTTTAGTTCCTCAGATCTATCGCGAGCTCCATTATTATCGAGTCTTCGTTCGCGTCCCGGCGACCAGCCTCAACACCTGCCGCGACACGCTGCCAGGCCGTTCCCGCCCACCACCGCGAGCCTGTCGCTGCCCTTATCGCCGACGAGGTTGATAGCCCATTCAGAGTTCCCCTCTCCGCCCATCGGGATTGCAGAGAGCAACACGTCGCCATTCTTCGTTTCGTCGTCGGACTCGATTGCCGCAGGCAGGTCGTTTGGAGGAACACCGCAGCAGTCGACGCTGGCCTCGACTCGCACGGCCGCGGCGACCAGCAGGATCAATTCGTCGCAGAGACAAGGCCACGCCAGAGCCCCAGCTGCGAATCCCATTCATGTCTCCGCAATGGCGGAAAGCACGGGTCATAGGATGATGCCACGGACGTCCTCGATCGATTCCGCCATCTCATCGCTTTCGTCTGCCTCCCACTCGCACAAGTCCTCCCTGGACGCCAACAACGTGACGCCTGCAGACATCGCCAATCTTATTTCGGCTGCAGGGTCTCCAGAGGCAGTCATTATACATTTGCTGAAGGAAAAGCAGCACGCAGCAGTACAGAATGCGCAGTTATGGAAACTAGTGGACAAACAACGGACGATGCTGTTGGCATTGAATAAAGACCTAGAACGAGCTATGAAGGACAAGGAGAAATATCGAAAGCGACTAAAGGAAGTCCAGAACGCCCCTTTGCCCCTTTCATTGGACGCAAAGAAGGATCATAGCAAGCATAGTGAGATCGTCCAAGGCCGTGATACTCGTTCCGTGGAGACAAACAGGCCAGAAGACTCTCAGCACCAAGTGGATCACAGTAACGAATTCGATTCTTCTCCTATATCTCAGGGGACGGATACAGACCATCAGACTCCGACAGATTCTAATCCTGATACCGCTTCACGCGCTACAGATTCACCCGAGAGCCAGGTTCCCCTTGAGATCAAAGTGAATCCCAACGTCGATGCTACTAGCCAACAGGACATACTATCGCAGCATGCGGCCCAAGTCAGCAAGGATGCGGCAGAAAACGGAATTCCTGACACACCCAAAAGTTTTGGTTCAACCGACAAAACAGCCAGAATTCCACCTCCTGCAAGAAAGCCACCACCCGCGCCTTTAAAACTAGATGAAGCCCGCAAAGTCCGACCCCACATTCTCCTGGACAATCGCAAAGCAAGTTCTGACTCTGAGTATGATGAAATACTTGATGACAGTGAAATACCCACAATGGAGCGTGGCCGGAGGAAGACACGAGAGGAAGACGATCGGTTACGGGAGGCCATTCTTCTCAAGGAGCAAGAAATTCGGAGTCGCTCGAGTAAAATGAAGCTTAAGCACTTTGAACCTCCTGAAATTGTTCAGAAAGAGCAGGCCCAATCATTTCTGGGCGTTGGTCTCCCAGCAAGTCCGCGCTCTGCTATGTCTGGCTCTCCGTCCCGCAACCCCCCTGGAATATATTCCCCTCCACCTGCTTCGATCTCCGCCATTTTGCAGCCCGGTGCCAGGGACCATAGTCTTTCTGATAAATCTCGAATGACCTCACCACTAAGCCCCGGCTTACCTCAGAGCCCTAGGCCGGCAGACCGTCCATTAGGTTCTCCCATGCCACGATTTCCCAAGGACACTGGATCTTTGGCTTCGCCTCCGGTCTCTCCAAGGATTCTAACCGAAGGACAGTTCCAAAACATGATGATCTCGGCGAATCCTTCTCAGGCCGCGTCTGGAGATAATGGCCAGGAAAGGGGAGAGCAACCTACGATAAACAGCCCGGAAAAAATGAACGACGAAGTCCCAACGTACAAACTAACAGTAGAGAAAGGCAGTCCCGTTTCTGCGCTTGGGACGTCGCATACTATCTATCGTGGATTGGTATCGGCTGAATACCCAGACTTACTTCTTCCACCCAGTGCTTTGCCATCCATTGATGTGAAAGTCTCATCTTCTAGGCTGCGGCCATCTCGGAGTAGCTATCTAGCTCTTAGACCGATCGAAGAAGAACCGGTATTCACTCTAAGCATCCGCTCCCGTGGAAGTCATACCGAACTATGGCGCGTGGAGAAGGCGATAATTGCCTTGCCGCAGTTGGACCAACAAATAAAACAGCTCAGCAATTTTAATACCAAGTTACCGGAGAGATCTATTTTCACTGGTCATTCCCCAGCAAAGGTTGATGCGCGGAGAGTAGCTTTGAATGCATACTTTGAATCGTTGCTCACGCATCCTATGGACGAGGCCACAGCGTTGCTAGTATGCGAGTTTCTTACTGCGGATGCGATTGAACCCCGAGATGATGAATCGAATTTGCTGCATGGACCAGGCAACGGGAAACCTCCAATATCCTTTGGGCCAGATGGGAAGCCAAGAATGGAAGGCTATTTGACGAAGAGAGGCAAAAATTTCGGTGGTTGGAAATCACGCTATTTTGTTCTCAATGGGCCTGAGTTGAGATATTATGAATCCCCCGGCGGTCCTCATCTTGGCACCATTAAGATCCAGCATGCACAAATAGGCAAGCAGTCGCCTTCGGGCAAAAGCCAGTCCCCTTCTAGGACAGATGACGATTCAGATAATCAATACCGCCATGCCTTCTTGGTATTGGAACCGAAGAAGAGGGATACTTCAGCACTAGTCCGCCATGTACTGTGTGCAGAAAGCGACAAGGAACGCGATATATGGGTTGAAACCCTACTTTGTTATGTCGAACCGCCCGAAGTGGAGGACGAATCCCATGGCCACCATGCTCAGTCCACAAGGCAGGGCCCCTCCAAACCGCGTCCTCAACCTGGCCACCCCAGAAAGGGAACCTGGGACAACAGCCAGCCCGGACCGGCGGAAACACTCCAAGCACTTAGCTACGACGATGTTATTGCTGCCGAAGCTCCTGTACGTGGACCTGGGGGCGGTAAGGTCTCTCCTTCTAATGGGTATGGGGGTGAACATGCAGATCGTCACTCTGAACACGACAATTCGTCATCGCCTACGCATAAAACTATATCTGGGCCCACTAACGCTATGAGGATTCAGGACGCAGGCGCTTGGGGCAACAAATCTGTCACATCCACAAAGGAGAAAAAACGTAGCATCTGGGGATTTCGTGCTGCCACAGGTGCCGATTTCACTGGCCAAGGGATGAGGCAGGATTCGGTTGGCTCGTTATATGATGATTTCCTTGACCGAAAGGGTCCAGTCCGTCCCGTTTTTGGACTTCCTCTGGCGGACGCTGTGGTGTTTTGCGGTCCCCCCGGGCTTGATTGCGGGTTACCCGCAGTTGTTTATCGTTGTCTCCAATACCTGCGAGCCCAAAATGCAGAATTGGAAGAGGGCATTTTCAGATTGAGCGGTTCAAATGTTGTTATCAAGGCTCTAAAAGAAAGGTTCAACACAGAAGGGGATTTGAACTTCCTGGACGGGGATTGCTACTATGACGTCCATGCCGTCGCTTCTCTTTTCAAGCAGTACCTCAGAGAACTGCCCACGACGGTCCTCACAAAGGAGCTCCATTTAGAATTTATTCGTGTCCTTGGTAAGTTCGCGTCTAAAATATCTCTTAGCTTCCACATACTGATTACGCATTACTAGATCTGGATGAAAGACAGCAAAAGATCATGGCATTCCATATTCTGGTCCGAAAACTTCCCAGACCTAATCTCGATCTCCTCAAAGCCCTGTCCCAATTCTTGATTGTCATTATCAATAACGCAGATGTGAACAAGATGACGGTGCGTAACGTCGGGATCGTGTTCGCTCCAACTCTTAACATACCCGCGCCCGTCTTTGCCATGTTCCTCACGGAGTTCGATGCAATATTTGGGGACAACCCACCTGCCACCAACACCACGCGGCAAACCGAACTTGTGGTCAATAGCCAACGTTTGAGTCCTGAGGATATTCGTTCGCCAAGGCATCAGATGTTCTCAGATTTGCCTACTCCCGCCTATGACCAACATTCATTTGAACCTCACAGGATGGGAACCAGAGAAGACTCCAAACATCGCGACGCCCGGGGAAATCATAACACCGGGTTTATCCCCATGCACCCTACGTATGACCCCCCTCCAGTCCCTCACCAACAATCCGAGGAATCGAGCCATCCGCATCTCCGCGCTATGGGCAGCTTTCTTACTCCGGGAAACCAGTCTACAAAAAGTAAACGAAGAGAAAGCTCCATACTTTTCATGTAGGAAGCTTCGTTCCCCTTGTTGTCGGTATAGGCCCTCCGTGATACATTCACTCTGGACTCTGCTCGCCGCTCCATAGAATGGGGTTATCACCTTTGCAAGGTCAGCACGCAGACAACCATTATTTTATTTTCGCTCGTCAGAATATATTATATCTGACAATACCCAAGAGCGTTGTATATATTCCCATTTTTGCATCTAACCGCCTGCCCATTTATTGACACCTTCAATTCACCTATTTTCATATGAGCCCTAATACCACTTGGCTATGGTAGTTTACTTTTTGAAGGAATGTCCTGTCCCTCGGGAAAGGGGTTCGCGCACTTTTGTCATATAAAGCGCTAATTTTCCTCTCTCTGCCCCTTCACTACCCTTATACCTTGTACATTTTCATGAGTGGGCAATTTCTCCAAAGTGATGTAACTACTATCGTCGTTTCGATTCACTTCAGGCTAATTACTGGCCACGTTGTTACTTTTCTTGGGGCAGGGAATTTATACCCCGTTCGCGTTTCAACTTTCCTACTTTTCCCTGTCGCCTTCTACCTTATTTGTTCGTTTCTCGGATTTGATATGAGTGTTCATGTACCTTGGGTTGAGATTTGTTCCACTTGCCCTCTTGGCGAGCCACGTTCTGTATTGTACTCGACATACTTCAATTTTATGACTAGCCCAGAGTTCAGCCCACAGCGCTGCTGGGTTCTTTAAGATCTATATTCCAGCTGCATGCACAAATCGTCTCTGATATATTAACCAACCCTAAGATGTCTATCGGGTGCGATTTTGTATGTACATTGACGGAGATGGATCCATACGTAAGGCGTGCGAATTCTTCAAGAGGGCTAGAGTTGCCCCCCGAGAAATTCTGAAGCTTGTGGAGCTCCATCCTTGAGTACTCGATGTCGTGGTATGCACGGAATGGTCGTCAAATCATCCCGTTCAGGGCATGCCCTCAGGCTCCATGGACGCAAACCAGGTAGGGCCCAGCAGCTTCCAGTGATTCGTCAACTTCGCTGTGCTGAGAGCGGTTGCGGTGATCACAGCGCAAGTCGACCCAGCCCTCAAAATCCTTGTTCGGCCGGTCGCAATCTCTTTGATCCGTGAAATAGACAATTATGAGATCCAGCATTCGTTTTTCATAAAAGAGTTTGGCCGTAGCTTGTGGTTGTGTCGTGATCGCATTAGGTCCGTCAAATGCATTTCCTCTTTTTCCCATTGCGAGGAGATCAAAACGCAATTCTTCTCTTTCTTCCAGTATATTTCGAGTTGGCCTTTACAACCTTGCCTTTCCTGGTCATTTGCTCCTTTTTCCTCATAATCCAGGCTTTGCTGCCCTTGACATCCGCTGAGTTTAGAGCGCCATGCTTCGTATTTTGTGCTTTCTTTCTAACGTCCAGAACTTCCACATCGTCCATCCCTTGTACAACGCCAGTGATGTCTCCCTTCAGCCCACCGCCTCCAACAGTCAAGACTAGATAGAGCTTCCCATTCTTTGTGCCAGGATCATCTTCCAAAATACCAGCACCAAACCCTGCCTTCATGGCGGCGGCACTGATCATATTCCGTTGGGCATCATTTTTAGGGTAGAATTGGCACACAGCACGGGCACCACGGCGTAAACAGGCATACAATCCATCGAAAAAGCGGCGCAATCGTCCTTCTGGGCTCACATCTGCGGTTTCCGCATTGCACAGCCACTGGATCGCACTGATGCTGATCGCAGCATCGAATGTTCCTGGCCGGAAAGGAACTCCTTGGCCCATATCAGCCAGAAAGAGATCACCATCAACCTCCCTTTGCAACGCGACATCAAGCATGCTTGGGGAGATGTCCATTCCGATCCAAGTATGCGGACCGCCTTCGGCAGGTGGAACGGACGATAGGATTTCTCCTGATAGGCCAGAGCCACAACCAATATCGAGGATAAGCGAAGGAGAGCGAAGTTCCAAAAGTTCCAGGGCACGGTGGGTCATTTCCGACTGAATATTTTGTATCCGCGAGGAGGAAGTGTACTTCCGCGATTCGGTGTCATTGTAGTAGAGGTCAGGCGGCCTACACTCAAGATCAGTTGTACTTCTTGCACCGCGGAGAATAAAGGACAGGCGTACAGCGAGTCTTCCGGTCTCGACATGTTTGCTAACTAATACAGAAGTAAACCAAGTAGGTAGTGGCAGTTCTCACAGCCAAGGTGCGCTTCTTGTTGCTCATGACTTATCAGATAATTTTCGATAGGGTTCACAACTCCACCCAGCTAGTGGAACTCATGGGCGCTGTGGCCCGTGTGGCTCTGTGGCTTAACTTGGTGCTGACTAAGGAATCTTCACGGGATCACCAGTTGACGACAGCTGTTAGATCTTTCAACCGTCCTAAGACACTGCGAATGAGTCTGATCATTCTACTGTACGATTCAAAAGACTAATCACTAGTAGAGAATCAGCACCTCTCATGACAGTGTACTACATGGTCTGGACACTGCAGGAGAGCTATGCGTTTACGTTTCTCTGCCATTGACGCGCCCAACACCTGACTTCAAACAACTAAAATAGTTGCAGTCGAAGCGTTAAGCAAGCTCGTCTCTTCTTTACTCCCATCTCCCAACTTTGCAAACAAACACCCAAGATGTGGGTTCTACCCCTTATTGGCTACTTGGGAGTCATCGTTGGGTTTTCCTTTCTGACACTTGCAATTGGTATGTTGGTCGAAGAACCCCAGAAGCTTGCACCGAGTAGTGGCTAAGAGATTCTTTTTAGCTTCCGGACTCTATTATCTTTCTGAGCTTGTTGAAGAGCACACGGTTATTGCGCGGCGCGTTCTGTCGCGTCTGATTTCCACAATAATACTCCTCCACGCACTCCTCTGGCTCATTGATGGGCTGCCATTTTCCCTCACAGTCTTCAGCATAGTTTCGCACCTTGTATATGCTTGCAACCTCCGTCGCTTTCCAGTCGTTAAGCTCTCTGATCCGCTTTTCCTTCTCTCCTGCTTTCTCGTCGGGTTGAACCACTGGATATGGTTCCGACACTTTTCTAATCCTGTGACATTGCAAACTAAATACAACCGCGCATCCTCGTCACATTCGTCAGCGGGCCATTATTATGGAACAGGTGCCGATTTACCAACATTCACAGAGATAGCGTCGTATTTTGGCTTATGCGTGTGGCTCGTTCCTTTCTCACTGTTTGTGAGTTTAAGTGCGGGCGAGAATGTGTTGCCCACCATAGGGTCAGGATATGTCCCAAGCTCTACTATGGGTGCAGATGGTCCGTCAGCGTCTCCGGGTGCCTCCAGCAACGACAAGAAAAGCAAAAGCAAGGGAATGGCGAAAGCTTTAGTAGGCGGAGTTCGTGATTGGGTGTCTGAAACGGGTGAGCTGATGGGGTTCTGGGGAGGGCGGAAGGCAAGACGATTTTGAGGTGTTCAACTTAAATCTTTGTACTAAGCATCAGGTTTCATGGAAAACATCGTAAATGTTTTCTGGGAATTTTAGGCTCATCCCAATATGTATCCCAACGCATTAATAACTTCCAGACATAAGAACCGAGCCAAGGGAATCATGCGTAAATATATATAAAATGACTGTTAGAGGGCATTTGTAATTTTGGATACTCATTCGATTCTAATTTACAGTTGTGTCGCGACAAGCCACGCAAACAACGGCGTGTCGAGAACAATGTCTTGACTATGTAGATATCTTCAAGATGACGGGAGCACAGAAACAGATAGCCAACCTCTATCTTGAACAAGTCATATGAGGAGGTTGAGTTACCTTTTTAGAACGGGGATGAGGTAGTGATAAGTAATCTCTAAGGGGTGTTCGTTTTGCAGTGGTAGTTTTATACTCGGTGTACAGGCCTGACCCCACTAGAACGGCGCGGTTCGAGAACGGTAATACGGATCCAAGGGACGCCGTGTAACCCATGGGGGGCTATATCAAAAGTTGTTTAGAGGGCAGCTTCCATCTTATCTAAAACAGCTCTGGTGAATTCATGGGTAGTAGCCTGACCGCCCATGTCCCGGGTTCGCACAACACTTGATACATGTTAGTAGGTGATATAGTAAGATATGCCACACTTGGCCATAGAGTGCAGAAAATAACCTACCCTTCACCAATCACATCGTAAACAGCTTTAGAAATACGATTGGCATGGTCATCAAGACCCAAGTGGCGCAGAAGCATTGACCCAGACAAGATCAAGGCCGTTGGATTGGCCTGATCTTTACCCTTGATGTCAAGGCCAACGTGCCGGCACCCAGGCTCGAAGACGGCGACATCTCGACCCATATTGCAACCTGGAACGATACCCGGCCCGCCCACTAACGCAGCACCAATGTTCGAAAGGATACCTCCGTACAAATTTGGCATCACCATAACATCAAACTGTTGTGGGCGTGCCACGGCTTGCATGGACGCATTATCGACAATCATATCGTTGACTTCCAACGTTGGATAGCTCTCAGCGACCTTTTTGAATGTACTTCGGAAAAGTCCGTCTGCAAGCTTCATAATATTAGCTTTATGAATGCAGGTGACCTTTTTCCGGTTGTTTGCGAGAGCGAAGCTAAAAGCGAACTTCGCAATACGCTCGGATTTCGCTCGGGTGATGATCTTGAGTGACTCGACAACACCGCTGACGGACTGATGCTCTAAGCCGGAATATTCTCCTTCTGTGTTCTCCCGAATGATACACAGGTCCACATTGTCGTGTCGGGTCTTGTAGCCGGGAATGTTCTTGATCAGAACGATCGAAGCATAGATGTCGAGTTCCTGGCGGAGGGCAACGTTGAAAGATTGGTGCCCCGATCTCTCCACCGGCGTATGCAAAATGCCCTTCAGTCCGATCTTGTTCCGCCGTAGGGATGCAATGGACTCCTTGAACAACTCTTCCGAATGCTTATTGCCTGCATCGACGCCGCTAACATCAACTTGCTCCCATTCAATGGGTACATTGTCTGCTTTAAAAATTGTCTTCACTGATTCCGCAACTTCGGCACCAATTCCATCACCTAATTATCCAATGTTAGCAACGGAATGCGGTCCGACGGGCGTCAATTTCGGGGAGGGTGTTGTTCCATGCCTGGAATGAGCGTCACTGTGTATTTGCCGCCGTATTTGGTGGGTTTGAAAATATCAGACTGCACGGTCGTGATGCCTATTCAAAGCCCAATCCAAGTTAATATAGACAGAGTAAGAGATTAGCAAGACTGTACTGACATCTGGTAGTAATTTTCGATTGCGGAAAACATGGCCCAGCCTTCGCAGCAGTGCGAAGTACTGACTGTCGTAGTCGGTCAGAAAGACATGCCCAAAAGAACTATTAGCTGCAGATGAACATACCTGTGTGTTCTGCGCAATTCTCCTAGAAAACATCTTATCAACTGAGGGGATATGAAAGAAATTGAGGTTGGTAGTGAGTGTGGTGGAAGCGCGGTTGCTCGCGGGCCTGAAAGATTTCTCAATCAAGTTGCATTCACCCAAAGCTACCTCACCTTGGCTCCGTAATTAAGTTACGTGTTACATACACAGCGCTGATACTTCATGCAAGGTTATCCTGTCGCGACCGGTAATTACCGGGTAATGACACCGAGGGACCCAGCTTTAATTGTTTCGGGTGAACGTAGGATGGAGAAATTCCGAGCATCAACTCACAACGAAATTCTTTCATAGACATGCCTGACAATCCTTCGTACCATACACAGTTCTTCGCACACAGACCATTACTATGGCGACTATGATCCAGAGACAATATTTCCAATTTCAAAAAAGTCTCCAAAATTGCCATTTTTAATCCGGGAGCATTCTTGTCCGCCTCGCGGTTCCCCCGATACAACTTGTTCCCTTTCCACATGGAACCTCTCCTGCTTTGACATGGAGTGGTTTTGTCAACAGGAAGTGAAGCTGCTTGAGGTGAGCTCGAGAATGATGGCAAACGCCCTGCGTCGTCAGTCATTGTGCGGAGTACCTACCCCTTGTCCTCTCGATGACTGCATGCCCGGGCCAATCATGAGTTCTCGTTATGCAACCAAAGCAAATCCCGGAATTTACCATGCTGAAGTGAACCTCTCTGCTTTTGTTGTGCTATTCCTTGAGGCCAGTTTTCAATGCGGTCATTTGGGATTTCCAAGTGCCTAAATAGTCTCCTGTCCCTTTTTGTTGAGTGTGGTATTGGAGCCAACTCTGGCTTATTGAGACCCTAATCCGGACGACAATCAATAAACATAAGCTCAGGCCACGATTGAGATATCAATGCAGTTTCCGATCTTGGAATGGAAATAGCCACCTCAGAGCCGCTAGCTTATTACTACTCTGTATGTACGGAACACTCCTTACACAATGTCTGCGGACTCATGGACACATGGGGCGCAATGCGTCCTCCTCGCGGTTTGTGCGCACGCGTCTGGAGCTGACTTGGGCGCACATCTTGAAAGGAGTCTCTAATGTTTTCTCTGTGATTTGATGATTCTATGGCGTCTGTGACCAATTCGTTGGCCACACTGGAGGAGAATTCCAGCTCAGAATACTGAGGATCTCTCTCAATTGCATATTGCCCAAGATGACTTCCGCTTCTGCTCAATTAATCGATGTGGGCCCTGTCGGTACATTGATTTCTCATATGATACCTCCTCTCGAGAAGCGAATAGCATTAATGACCGTCTTTATTCACTAGTGCAATGAGCGATGCCAAAACAATGTTCAATGAAACCCTTCCATGGAATGTGTCCTATCCATCTGTCTCTTCTGCATCTGCCATGCTTTCTTTATCAACAGAGAAGGAACAAATCCATGGCACTTCTTCAGTTACTGTCACCAAATTCACTTACTCAAGCTCTGCTTAAGGTTTTACCTTTTACTGGTTAATATCATCCCTGGCTATCTCTGCTCGCTTGTCGTTTCCTCTATGCAACTGGGCAAAACAAGCAACCCCAGGATATCCCTTACAGGAGTCATGAAGGGCGCCATTCTCGTTTTAGCCATTGTCACCATGTCTACCACAATGCTGGCGAAACCAGTACCTACCCGCGAAGACATTGGGATTTCGATCGAAAATCGCATAGATGGCATCCCGCCTAAATCAAGTATGAACATTGGGTTTTTATTGGAAAGTTACAATGCTAATACCAGATAGTACAGAAAAAGTGGTGCCGCCGTGTAGGCATAATTTGTTAACGTCACACTTTCACATACGGAGCAAGGAGATTCTTGGACCAGTGCCTTTGATTTTTAGGGTGTTTGGGAAAATGCTGTTATGGTGTCGGACTAGTCTTCGTTCTATTTGCATTTTATTTGCTGCGAGGCACGGGTTGCATTGGCACTTCTTTCGAGTTATCCATGAAGTTCGACCGAATCGGCATTGGTTAAAAGGAGCGGAGTTAGGCGGGTCTAAACTCATTTCATAGCATGGCTTAAGGTTTATTTTTCTTTTTGTGGCTGCCAACAGGGTTCGCGAGACGTTGTTACGACTTTGCGTGATACGGCACGGCCCACTATCGACATGTTTTACTCCTTGAGCCGATATATCAAAAGGCCATCCCCGAGCTGTCAATCCTCAGGAAGAAATATCTGGAAGCAGAAAAGGACGGGGGGCTTTGCCACCGGATCAAAAGAGCGCTGGTCAAGTTGACATATGTGTACAAATTTTCATTCTCCAGCACAAATCTATCGTTTTCAAACTTGATTTCTGTTTTGACTGCGAACTCCCACTTCATGGTATTCAACATTGTACAACTACAGCCTCTTCGTCAGCTATAATCAGAGTTCCACGATTACAAGCCGGAACCAAGGATGGCGAACTATGTTGGACCGTTGCTACGAACATCGCATGTGGTGCGCTTAGCTACACCGTGAACGCAGTAGTTGAATGAGAGACCAAACACCCATACAAACTTCGGGAAATTTCGATCACAAAAGACAATGTAACCTTGTAGGGTATATGTCATGTTGTTGCGCACGATAAAAACAAATGTAACCTTCATATTGGGGACGTCCTTCACCATGGAGACCAGGAACGGGTTCTCAAGCCTGCTCGCCGATTTCCAGTTGACTTGCATGTACGACTGGCGATCGGCCCAGAGACATTATGCTCACAGTAATATGCTTCAGGCAACCGTTGATCGAACAAGTTATGCATATGAAACCAGAACCCGAGGAGAATGTACTGTACATGAGAGCACCTGCACGATGAAGGGTATACATTCAGACAGAGAGGCGACAGTCAGGTGCACTCGGACATGACTGCGGTAACACTGATGGCTAAAATTCGCCTTGACAAGAGGCTAGCTAACCCTGTACAGTATATCAAAAACACAGCGCACATTAGAGGTAGCTGCTACCGCAGACAACGGTATCAAAAGACAAGAGGGTATAGAACTGATCGAGACAGGAGCAAAATGGAGGCAATCCAAATAACCATTGATTGGGAATCTTCAAAGAGCAAACCCTGACATTCCAAATTAGTACATGTGTTGATCCTCAAGCCAATGGGGTCTTGCAACGCCACAGCCAATGTAGTAATTTTTCATCTCGAAAGTGCCATATTGGTGTTCGATCGGTTGGGAACTTGGCCAACGTCCGTCCCTTTTATATGCAGGGTCAGTGGACGGCTTGTAAGAGTCGTTCGGTAGACGCTCTACGGGCGTGGGGTCCAAACAGCCCGTGGACATGCGCTGGTTCGCAGATAGATCGTAATCCCTCTGAGAAAGGACTTCGTAGCCGGAAATCACGTACGGTTCAGCATTATGAGTGTCGTAAGATTCGCATTCAGCTTCATTCATCATCATGTCATCATGCATTTCAGAAATTTTAACGCTGGACCTATTTTGATTGCATTCCGGGTTCGAAGGGTTGGAGATAGGAGGCGACTGCGTAGACACTTCTAGGGTCGACGTATTTTCAAACATTGGAGGAGATATTTGCCACAACTCAAGGAGACGGGCCCTTTGATCCATGCTAGCTTGCTCAAAGAGTGTGAGCTGGCTCGGGAAGAGTGAATCGGGGTTGATATTGTGCTGCAGAAGGATGTCCTTTGCGGGCACATCCTGCTCCGCGGGAACCATGTGCTGGATCTCCAGATTGGGGGTCAAGGGCTTCAAAAGTGCTTGATGAGCTGAGTGATTGTAATGCTGGGTAATGTTATATGTGATTGGTGACTGGCTCGAATTCTTTGACGGACTGGACAATATAGGTGCAGGTGGTGCGGCAGGATGTGTCTGGGTATGTTCTTGAGAAACATGTCCCATTGCCATTTGGTGGGCGAAAAGGGCCGCAAGGTCATTATCAATCTTGGTGTCTGCCTCGGCAACAGACAACCCACACTAAGCCAGTTATGGTTAGACACGATCATTCAGAGCGAGAGTCTATGCTCATACACGGTGGCAATGCGGATTCTCTGCAAAACTCGGCAGCAAATTCGTAAGTTCAGTCTCGTACCCGCAATACGGGCAAGCATGCAATATGGAGGCCATATCTCGCCAGGCTCCTCTTTAAGGAGGGAGGAAGCGAATAAAGCAAAGATTGACTGATGCTTCCGAGGGAGGTATGGAGCAGAGAGTCGAGGAATCAGAAATCGGATGTTCCGGTCCCGTTAAAGACTCTAAGCAATCAAGGAATTGGACAAAAGGCTAGAAAAAGTGCATCAACCAAGCGCAATGTTTCAGAAGTATTCAAGAAGCGGACTGGAGCTAAGAAGAATGTTGATATCTTGCGTGGACCGGCGAGTGGGAGAATAGCAGGTACGACCCCGCAGGAACGGTCGACACTTTCAAAGGCACAGGATAACTGTGAAGGCAGGCAGAATTGACAGTCACCTAAGGTATCAAAGGTCGCAGCAGTTGTATCAGGAATGTCTATTGCCAGCGTCCAGGGAAGCGCGTGGCTCGTATGTGGTGAGCAACACACAGGGGCGGGGAAATCCAAAGTCTCCTCGCAGGCGTTCGGGTCTTTCACCTTGATAGCCAGATCGTAGGTGCGGAATACTTCGCTTAAATATCCTGAATGTTCGGACGTTTCCTTGATGGTCCTGAGAGGGGTAGTTGGGTATTAATGTGGCCTGAGGAAGTTGACAGTTAGTTGAGTTAAGTTGCGACTGGTGCCAGATGTCAGGAATTGATGGATATCTGCCCAACCAAATCAGACAATTGACTAGTTCATGCACATGACCTGCCAGCGAACCTCTTGAGGGGATGAACTTAGTGAAAAGCCTCTCATGTCCACTTTTCAACGTAGGGTATTGTAGGATTGCCTGGAGAAAACAATCAACACCGAAAAACCAGCCGCCGTGCCCTTGGGTGTACTGACTGGTTACGGATAGCAACCCGTCGAGGTAGGAAGCACGATGCAAACTTCCATGCTCATAGAGCGGCAGTGACGTAACTAACGCACTAACAACCTAATATGAGCATGTACTGTACGGAGTAACAAGCCACATAGGGACCTGCAGCACAGGTACTGTACTGTACAGTACATACATACTGTAGCCGGAGGTGCTGTCTGTACTGTATGTACAGTAATACTGTACTGTACTGTACATACGTCCTATGATACTGCTAAAAGGCACAATACAAAGAAAGGTGCCAGCACCAAGCGTCACGTGATCGAGTGCTGAAGGCCCCCGTCCCGTGACGTGTATTGACAGCTTGAGAAGCTCAACGAGCTTCAGCATAATAACGTCTGTAGCTCCCTCGTTCTTCCACTTTAAAGTCTCTCACAGATCCATCATTTTCAAATTGCCTTTAGATTCTGATCTCTCTTCATTATTCCTTTTTCTTTGCCTACCTCATAAACAAAGCTCACCATGGTTTGGAACCCAGTCGCGCCCTCATTTGAACGCTAGGCTAACATTGTGTAAACACAGACGTCTATAGGAACTGGTTATGACCTTTCCAATTCCGTTTTTTCCCCTGATGGCAGGAACTTTCAAGTGAGCATCCTTCTTCG
Source organism: Aphanoascus verrucosus (assembly GCA_014839905.1). Classification (NCBI taxonomy): domain Eukaryota; kingdom Fungi; phylum Ascomycota; class Eurotiomycetes; order Onygenales; family Onygenaceae; genus Aphanoascus; species Aphanoascus verrucosus. Next base: position 98,978 of record JACRYM010000063.1, read on the forward strand.
TGGACGACTGGATTGCCAAGTAATCTTACACCGAGCTTTACATAGGTTGAGTACGCCGTGAAGGCTGTAGAAAACGGGGGCACAGCGATTGGAATACGGTGCAAAGATGGCGTGATCCTTGCCATGGAGAAAATCATTTCCAGCAAATTGCTTAAGCCGGGCGCAAACAAGAGGATAGCAACCGTCGACCGGAACATTGGCATAGTCAGTACCTACCCTTGGGCTACGGAGGCCGAATGAGATGATAACGGCCGCTGACCCACTGGATTTTCTTCCTCGAGCTTTGTAGGTATCAGCAGGTCTTATTCCCGATGGACGTCATTTCGTTGCCAGAGCCAGGGACGAAGCGGCTTCGTGGAGAAGCACTTACAAGGGCCCGATTCCGACAGGAGTACTGGCCAACAGACTCGGTGGTTACGTCCAAGCATATACGCTGTACTCGAGTGTTCGACCTTTTGGTGTCACTGCTATCGTGGGAGGCTGGGACTCCGAGGCTGAGCTTCCCGTTGACGGACAAGTTGGAAGTGGACCAAGTTCCGGTGCTGGTGGTAAAGTAGAAGGGGCCAAAACAGGTGGACCTGGACTGTATATGATTGAGCCGAGCGGCCTTTACTGGGTATGTTTTCAAGGTTGAATCCGGAAATCAGATACGTGTGTATTAACCTACCTCTTCCGCGCCAGGGTTACTACGGCGCTGCTACTGGGAAAGGGAGACAGGCCGCCAAAGCTGAATTGGAAAAGCTCGACTTGCCATCCGGAAACCTCTCGCTCGTGGATGGAATTAAAGAAGCAGCAAGGATCATTTACATTGCACACGAAGACAGCAAGGATAAGGACTTTGAACTGGAGATGACATGGATTAGCTCATTAGATGGTCCCACCAAAGGAAGGCACATGGAAGTGCCTAAAGAGCTCCTTGAAGAAGCTGAAAATGCTGCGAAGAAAGCTATATCGGAAGAGGAGGAGGATGAAGAAGAGACGAAATCGGCCGAGGGTGACCGGATGGAGGAGTAACCTTGCAGGCCCTCTTCATGAACGTCTTCTTTTCTCTTCTTTGAGCGCTTCTTTTGGCATTCAAGTTATGGCTAATGATAGAAGTAGCAATTCACTCTTTTTAAGAGCGTTCTATCTACAAATCAATCAGGTATTTGACTATTAGGTTTCACTGCAGTTTGTATCCGATTACGGACTAAGCGGCGGTTAGACAAACACTCCGGTCTGTATTTAGCCCATCTTCCCTTCACCCCATGCCCGCCGTTTGACGCCGAGTTCGACCGCCGCGCTCCCCCAATCTTCCCCGTGGTTATGTCTATTTCCATTCTTGTCCTCCTGCATACCGGCCCTCACAAGCCCCTGCTCTTCAGTCAGAACGGTGAGCAGCCCAAAGATAACCGGAACGCCGGCGTCAAGCTGCACCCGCATAAGGCCATGCGAGACCGCATCTGCGATGTATTCAAAATGCATCGTTTCTCCCTTGATCAGCACGCCAATGGCGATTATCGCATCGAATGGTGTGACTGCCGGTGCGGCAGCGCTCGCTGGCTTTGGAGTTATGGTATCGGATGCGGTACCCGTCATCGTGGATGGCCGTCTGATATCCGAGGTAGAGGAGGACAACAGATCAGTCGTTGCACTCCCAACACCACCGGAAGATGTGGAAGCTGCTTGCATATGGGACGCTGTATAGATTCTAAGACAATTAATTAGCTTCTATCGATTGAAATTATATGACCAAGACCCGTTATCGGCAATGACACCTGGTCTCTCTGTGAAAGCATAACATTCGGGAACATGGCGCGTTGTCCACCTTTGGACTGCAAGAGGTAATTCATAGCTTCCTGGAACGCTTTCTGTGATGATATTATCCTCCTTGACTCCAAGTTCTAGCATTTTTTTCCTTGCGCCTTCGACCAGCGCTTCAATCATTGGCGTATTCCATCTTGCGTGGACGATAGCAATCCGGAGGTTTCCTCCTTTGCCGATAGTTAGCATGCAGTCGATCGTCTGCCCCACGTTCACGGTGTCGCCTGGGGAAGCGATTCAAGAGCGGTTTGCTAGTACTAACCATCGTGAACTTCAGGACGACCTGGCGCTTTGAGCGATGCCATACTGGAGCGTTACTTTGTAGTTGAGGATCAGGAATAACAGCTCAGAGTGCTCACCAGATAACAATAAATGTTACCAGGGCCCCCACAGCAAACGTCAACTGGTTGATAAGACACAGAGATACCTAAGTTATATATTGTAATTACGGTATTTTGTAAATTACAGGCTGCAGAGTACAGTACTGTGTAGTTCGGAGACTGTACTCCGTACTGAAAAGTGTACGGTAGTACTGGAGAGTGTAGTACAGTACAATATTATACAGTATAAACGTATCATTACGTATATAAATACAATCAACCGTTTTCTGTCGGGTATTTAACAACTGTATGTGTGTACTGTATGTATGTATGCATCCCAATCCTTAACCAAAAGAACTCCGCGACCAGGCTCCTTACATCTTCCCCAGAATTGGATGTTTCTCGGTTCATCAAGATCGACTCCACCACCTGGAACTTCCACAGATCTAAGCACCCCGTGCAGGATGAGACATAAGGAGACAACAGCAGGGTCGATCACAAATACACGTCGTGTCTTCCGGACCAGCGCACTGAACCCAAAGAATGTTGGCATGGTAAGAAGAACGGCTATTATCTGCCTACATAGATAAATATAACCAGGTACTCCGTACAGACGTACTTAATGAGAGCCGCTTCTCCATACCACCTGTCTAAGACAACTCACCCTCATCAATCTAGATCCTAACGCATCCACAAAGATACTAATCTCTAAAGTCTCTCGATTGAAGCCCCCGAGTTCGTCGTCAGCGTTCACTCAACGGTCACTGACTTGGCAAGATTGCGGGGGAAGTCAACGTTCAGTCCTTCGGCAACAGCAAGCCAGTATGCGATAAGCTGTAGAGGGATCACATTGAGAAGGCCCTGAAGACAGTCGACTGTCCGGGGAATCTCGATCCTCTCTACTCTTGACGCCGGGAACTCATCTTCGTTCGTGTTGCAGATGACAATTGGTCGACCGCCACGGGCAATTACTGCATCAATTAGCTAGGGTTATCGCAGGAGGTTAAGATGCAGTTTGGTCATTGACCCACCTTGTTGATAAGCGTTTAGAGATTTCGCAAAGATTTTGTCCCGAGTGAGGATCATAATGATTGGGAGATTCTCATCGACAAGTGCTAACACTCCGTGTTTGAGCTCTCCGGACATCACTGCTTCGCAGTGAAGGTACGAGATTTCCTTGATTTTGAGTGCACCTGCGACTAGTGTCAGTCTACAAAGTCACGCAGAGATAGGGGATCAATCATTTACCTTCCAATGCAGTGGAAAACTGGCTTCCTCTGCCCAGAAGCAACAGACTCTTCTGATTCTTGAAGAATTTTGCGCACATTTCCTTGATTGGCTCATTGAGTTTCAGAATCTCGCGGAACTGATCTGATACTTTTGACAAGCCTTCCATGATTTCCTCGCGCCTCTGCTGCTTGGAGACACGGTCTTCACTGAGGGAAAGGGCAAACATAACCATTGCGACAAATTGGGACGTGTATGCTTTGGTTGAAGCAACTCCAATTTCTGGGCCAGCATTGATGTGGACACCACAATGGGTAAGTAGCGAGATAGAGGAGCCGACGACGTTAACGATGCCCACCGTCAACGCGCCCCGCTCAAGGCAGTATCTTAGTGCCATCAAAGAATCTGCAGTTTCGCCAGACTGGGATACGAAAACGCAGGTATCGTCACGGAAAACAGGGGCCTGGCGGTCCAAGAAATCCGATGCGAGCTCGACGGAAATAGGGATTTCTGTGAGCTCTTCAAACACACCACGCACGGCCATGCAAGAGTGGAAACTGGTGCCACACGCAATGAAAATGATACGTCTGCAGCGCCGAATGGTTGAGATATATTGGCGAAGCCCACCTAGGGTGACCTTCTTATTGGCGACGTCCAAGCGGCCACGCATAGTGTTCACGACCGACTCAGGTTGTTCGAATATCTCCTTTTGCATGAAGTGATCAAATTTGCCTTTCATAATCTCCTGCAACTCGAGTTCAATAGTTTGAATGGCACGAACATTCGATGTACCGTCGTTCTTGGTCAAACGGTGAATGTTTAACTGGCCATCATGGATATGGGCAATGTCGTCGTCTTCGAGGTACAAGACCTTCTTTGTATGCTCGACAATGGCCGATGGGTCGGAGGACAGGAAGAACTCGGCAGGTTGAGGCACACCATCATCAGATAAGAATGCACGAGATTGTGATCGGTGCAAAAGAGACTTGTCTGGTGGGGCTAGTAAAGTGGCTGCCGACTTCTTGATAGCAAGGTTCTGCGAGGCTTCTTCGGCCGGGAGGGGACCATCCTCCGAAAATTCGACGTCCACAAAATCGACTCTCATTTTTTTGGACGTGCGGACGCCGATGACCAAAGGAGATCCTTTTCTCGCAGCGATAACTTCATGGGGATAATGCACTGATTTCATCAACAGACCAAAGGCACCTTGTAGTTCTTTGATCACGGCTTTCGCCAGCACAGTGAAGTCTATATCGGGATGCAAGTCGTAGAGATATTTGGCGAGCTTTGCAATGCACTCTGTATCTGTGTCCGTCTCAAAGCGGAAACCCTTGCTCTCAAGGAGAGCTTTCAGCTCTTTATAGTTCGTGATGATACCGTTGTGCACGACGGAGAATTCCCAGTTGGGGTCGGACCTTGTTTTCTTGTCAGTGTCTGGAACCTCCTACGGCCGGGCTGACAAACACGCAGACGTACCGATGAGGGTGGCAGTTAATCCGGGAGGGTGGCCCATGTGTAGCCCATCTTGTGTGAGAGATACCAGCATGAGAATCAAAGACCCGGGTAAGGTCTGGATTGGCGCTGGAAATCAGCTCTCGCAGCTTGGCCACCTTGCCGACCTCCTTGAAGGCCATGACTTCATTCTTTTTATCCCCGTCAATGGCAAGGCCAGCGGAGTCGTAACCGCGGTACTCAAGTCTTGACAAGCCTGCGAGAAGAGAGAAACGAAGTCGATGAGCAAAACCTCCCAAAACTGAATCGCTGCATACTAACGAATGCGATATATATCTCACCATTGAGTAATGTTTGAATGATATAAGCACGGTCCTTCTCAACAAGGTAGTTGATGTATCCGAAAATGCCACTGTATTATCCACGGTCGTTAGTTGGATCGGAATCAGCATAACACTGGTGGTAAGCAGGTTCATACCACATGGTTCGTCGAGAGCTATCTGGCTCAGGCTAATTAGGAGAAAAACAACTGGAGGCTATGAATGTCCTGAACTCGGACTTTTTTTTTGCAGCAAGAGGTTCAAAAGAAGGAATTGAGTGATTGTAACGAGAGAAAACTGGCGGGCACTCGATCAGGTCGAGGTTGGGCTGAGAAGTGAAGAACAGGCAGGTGGGGGGGCACGGGTGGACAACAGGCAGGAGAGATGCCGAAGATATATAAAGTCAGGAAAGGATGAAAAGGAGGAGAGAATCAGCCCCTGGAGTGAAGAGAAGGAGGTCTGAGACTGGGAGTTTGCTTCAATCGATTGCTCCTCAACAACAGTCAAAAGGTGGTGACAGAAACAAGGAGGGGAAAGCGAGGATCAGCATGCGGTGTGAGATGAATTTAAAGAGAGCTTGGGGCCTTGGGCTGTGCTGACAATAGCCAGTCATATCGTGTCGGGATCATCTCCCTCAACCCTGTGTGGTTAAATATAGGCACCTTGCCCACTTTTTTACACCTCAGCAAGAGGGGCTGCAAAGCAAAACTACTAGCTAGCGTGTTTGCGTGGTCATCGTGGGCTGATAGTCATCCTCGCCCTGGAAATTTCCCCACTTTGCCATCATTGTCTGGCGGTGCTCCGAAATTTCACCATTCTTCGTTTTTCAGATATTGTACGGAGTAAGCTCCTGCGGAATAAACAACGACTCTGCACTGTACTGTACAAGTTTGTGTGTTCATAATTTCTCAATTGGATTGTGTGCTGCGAGGATGGGATACCAAATCCGCAAACATGACCGATCATGGATGCTTTGATGTGTATCTATTTTTTGAAGTGAAACCTGTCTGTCCATGGTTAGCTCTGATCCGATGCCCATCTCTCTCGGAGTCTCAGGAGTAGTGAACCACCAGGGCGAGTTCAGCTCATGGGTCAGCTCTGTACGCCGTATTCCGCAATCATGTTGTAACCAATAGAAACTTGGTACGAAATACGGAGGACTCCGTAAAAGCCCCACAAGACCTCAGCAACTGCCAACATCCTTTCTTTGAGTTTTATAAACAGGGGCAAACCAAAAGCTGCGATACTCTAGAACGGTCCCCCTCAGAACAAAAATATGCAACGGGCTTTCAGGACGCAATTCGTACAACATAATTCAGGACATGGTGTATCATTTATCCCCAGTTCACAAGTCCATTCACGTAGGTGTCAGAATTCGTTGCCCTCTTCTCGGTGTGACTAAGCGCGTAAAGAGGGCAACGAATTTTGACACCTACGTGATTTGACGCCGTAGCGTGTAATCACTTCTTACGGTAGTCCGTACAGTACATACGGAGTACTGGACATGCGATACTCGTTGTACAGTACATACGGTACAGCACAGAGGAATTTGGAGCTAGCACTGACAAACTACACAAGAGTCGAATTTTCTACCGATTATTATTTACACAGTATTGTGGATGGGAGAGGTGAAACCAAATCCCTGCGCAACGCCAGCGCTCCTTTGGAACTCAATTCTAACTTCTTCCCAAGTCCTTTGTCAACCAGGAGTTCAAGAGATACGGTACGGAGTACGGAGTTTACATAAGTTCATTATTGACACATGTGTGGCTGTGTGCCACTGCCTCTGTCATTGAGGCTTGGGTAAGTGGTGGTTTTCGGGCCTCTAAAATGTCAGTTGAACGCGGTCGATGAAGCTCGAACGCTCACGGAGTCCCGGTTGTCGGGCGGTCCTCAACACCAGAACCGACACACGTTGCGGAAAAGAGGCATAGCAAGCGTCCGGCCTATAGGGGGTTGGCGTCTGCAGGTTTGGCAGTTATCCTTCATGTTATTCGCAAGCTCCGGGTCACGTACCAAGCCAGGACGGAGTACGGTGCATGAAAACTATTGTTAAGCTATTGTTGACGTCTCCTTTCGCCTACCAAAGATATCCGTCTTCGTAAGAAAGGCGACGATAACAACAGTCTTTTGTGTGATTCTAGCAGGCAATTGGAATCATGCAAAAAACGTCGCCGCATTATAAAACCGATCCGAGTTTTATTCCCATTCGGTCGCGATAGCTGATTTTTGTTCCTTTTTGGACTTCTGTCACACATCCTTTGAAAATCACGAGTCACTATAGCGAGATTTTTGACCAAGCGGATGAAATAATCCGGCACGTAATGGTCTCTCCAAATAATCCGGCACGCCCTGCAGTTGTTGCACGTGAACTTTTGGGGGATTTCTCTGGCGTCATTACTACCGTTGATGCGAATCACCAAAGTCAACTATCACTGGCAAATATATGGCGCCTCAAACCTCGGAGTTTCTGAACACTTGCGAATGCAGACCACGAGAGCGCATCATCTTCCGGTCATCAAAGAATGGTCCCATAACTGAGTAGGTATGCCCTTTCGGTAGAGTTCGGATCCGAGGCTGTTGTAATGGCGGTCGTGCAATAGCGGATGACAGTATCATATTTGGATTCCATGGCCTGTCAAGAAATATTTGAACTGGACGTACTGTACAGTAGTCCGTAGAGGTGCCATAGTTAATTCTCTGAATATCATAAATCTTGAGCACCGTCCATGTCCGGAGGCAAAGGCTGTTGCCTCGTTGTCATTGAGGAAGCATAAGGTTGTGGGAGGGAAGCAGATGATAAAGGATATCAAAGCAGGCTATTCCCGTTTGGGAAACGGGTTTCTTGAACATCACGCAACGTCCAAAACCTCCGCGAAATCCTCACGTTCACTTGACATGACTGTTGAGTTGCTGGAATGCTCTGTTGCTTAAGGTGGTGCTCATACAGGAAAGATCAAGCTTACCTATTTACAAAGAACACTTCGCCGCTTGCTTTCAGCACGCTCGTCACAGTCCCTTAACGTCCACCCGCGTCCGGCATCTGCCTTCCTGGCCCCGGACTTTCGCGTTTCTTCTAACTTTTGATGACCCGACGGCCACCTTTCGAAGTCTTCCCGCGCTTTCAAAGAACCCTTTGAAACCATACGACAGCCACTTGGTTTGTGAACGCGATTCAAGGATGGTGTTTTTACGCTATTTTCGGTTCGTGTCAGGCTCATAGCCACCTACTCCATCATGTCACGCGCCCCGGCTGGCTTCGCAGACTTCTTTCCAACTGCTCCATCGGTTTTACAGAAGAAACGTAGCAAAGCCGCGCAAGACCGACAAAGCTTCAAACCGAAACCGAGCGAGAAGAATTCCAGCCTTGGCCTCTCCTCCGTCACCAGTAGCGATGGTGGCGTGGACGTACCTACGCATGCTTCCGCGACTGATGTGGATGGAACTACAGGTGAAGTCACCCGATCAGCTCATGAGGAAGCAAACTCTACACCAGGCGATACAAATGGAATTGGATCTTCGAGCTCACTGAGCACTGGCTCGTCTATCTTCAGCTCCGCTTCGACCCTACCTGGAACATTGAAAACTAATGGGGTTCACTCGTATGCCCTTACACCGCTAACGAACACCGACTCCTCCCCTCCATGCAAGATTGAAAGTCCGTCAGGCTCCAAATCAACTTCCGCAAATGCGCCGCTGGAACTACCGTCCGTAAATGAGACCGTCAATGGATCCGGCGCAACCACCATAACACCTCTTCACACGCCTCCAGCCCCGCGCGTACAAGCCCGCCCAGCAGACAGTGAAATCAAAGGCTACAAAATAAGCTATGATCCGGACCTTGATAGGAAGTTAACATCTAAAGACAAACGAAAAAAACCTCAGTATCTTCCCTTTGGCGTCGACGATGGAAAGGAAGCTCCGCCTCCCGACCCGCGGTTAGCAATCGCAAACTACACACGTGGGTCTGCCTGTAAACAAAAGACGAAGTACCGACCAGCCCCATATATCCTCCGGCCTTGGGCGTACGATCCGACTACATCCATCGGCCCTGGCCCTCCTACTCGAATAGTGGTAACAGGGTTTGACCCTTTGACACCCATTGCACCCATCAATGCACTGTTTTCTAGCTTCGGAGATATTGCGGATATAAATAATCGAACGGATCCTACAACAGGCAGGTTTCTTGGTGTCTGTTCTATCAGGTACAAAGATAGTCGAACCTTCCGCGGCGGCGTGTCGATATCAGCAGCCCAGGCCGCCAAAAGGGCTTATCTTGAATGCAAAAAGGAACAGCGAATTGGGACCCGTCGGATTCGAGTTGAGCTTGATCGCAATGGGGCTATCAGCGACCGAATGGTTGCAAAGATTATCAGCGCGCAAAGGGCCGAGTTTCCCTCTTTCGAAGAAAATAGGAAGGAACCCGCAACTGAACATAACTCTCCAACGCCGATATGCATCGGTTTGAGAAAAGAGAGTGAACAATCAAAGGATAACCTCCCTCCACCCACAGCCCCTAAAGGACCTTCTGGGAGATCTTCTCTTCACCCGTCCCTTTTAGCCCCTGACGGATTACGGACAACTTTGAAATCACCCGTGCCTTCTCGAATTGAGGATACACCCATTCTACAGCAAATAAAGCGCGACCCATATATATTCATTGCGCATTGCTATGTGCCTGTTCTGAGTACCACGGTTCCTCATCTCGAGCGGCGTTTAAAGCTATACGATTGGAAAGCCGTGAGGTGCGACAAGACAGGATACTATGTTGTCTTTGAAAACTCGCGCCGTGGTGAATTGGAGGCGGAGCGATGTTACAGAATGTGCCATATGACAGCACTTTTCACCTACGTGATGAATATGGAATGTCAGCCATATGGCAATCCGAATTACGAGCGAAGCCCAAGTCCTGAGCGTATCATAGCGGAGCAACAAGAGGAGGCAGAAAAGGCAAGAATTCACAGAGAATCCGAACTGGATCTCGAGGAAGAGAAACGACTTCGGGTGGAATATCTTGATCCTGCTAGAGAAGCGCTCAGTGTACTGATTACCGAGTTAAGGGACAAGCTACTTGAGGATGTTAAGTCCCGCGTAGCAGCCCCTGCCCTCTATGACTATCTGGAACCTAGTCGCCATACTGCAAAACGCCTAAAGCTTGGGATACCAGAGCCAGAGGGAGTCAAGCGGTCTGGTTTCAAGATCACTCCTCATGGCGTTACACTTGCGGATCCCAGACCCGATCAATACGCCCAAGGCCATCGACCCCTTGGTATTTCCAATCTAAACGTCCTTGCGCTTCCCCGTATAAGGAAGGTCAAAGGCTTTGAACAAGGTAATGCAGTCTTTATCGATGAACGACGAAGAGCAAAACCCAGAAAAAGGGAGGTTCGGCCGTTGTACCATCGCCTTCAGCAACTTCAAGAACATGAAGATTCGGATGATGATCAGCAAGCGTCCTTTCCGCGTGACACTGAGGAAATGGAAAGCCGGCCGCTCAGCCGTTCAAGTTCGGAGTCAGGTGGATCCGATGAGGAAGACGACTTTACTCAGGAAACTCCTCGCTTACTCGACGAAGAACCATCTGGTACCCCCCTAGCGGAATCGGAAAGCGCAGCGGACGACTTAGGGGCCCCTGGACAAAGAAATAGGGAAAGGAGTGTCACGGAGGAGCTGGAGCGTGAAATCCATGCACTTCCATCATCTTCTAAGAAACGGAAAAGGCTGATTGATGATCTTGAAGCACGCAAGAAACGAAAGGAAGATGACGAGTTATTTGGCGTTGACTCGGCGCCTTTGCACGAACAAGAACAGGTTGAACCTCAGCACTCGCAACGCTTAGAACTTCCTGAAAGCTCCATAGAAGGTTTGGAGACGGTAGCAGCCCCTGTTGTCAAAGAAAAGAAACCCAAGATAAAGAGGAAATCCAAGAAGCAAATCTTCGAAGAAAGGCAGGCCTTGAAACTGAAAGAACTTGAGTCCACGGAGCCATTCTTCATCGTGGGAACAGGGGAACCAACTGCGGAGGACATTGAAGATTCTGGGGAGTTAATTGAACAGAAAAAACCGGAGGTGGAGTGGGGAGCGTCAACTGATGAACCACGACCAACGGCGGAAGATGACGAAACTATTGTTCTTGACCTGGATGGCTGGCAGAATCTTATCAAAGATAACGAGGATATCCGTTACCTCCAGCAGGCTCTGTCCGAGCATGCCGGTGCAAACATCGGAAACATTGCTGCTTGGGCTTGGAAACATAAAGAGATCAAAGCCATCAATCGTGGCGGCGACAGGGGCCCAGTCCATTCTCAGACGAAGGTCAGCGGCTATTATGTCCCAAACCCTTCGGGTTCGGCAAGAACGGAAGGAAGAAAACGAATTCGAGAATCTGAGAAATCTAAGTATCTACCCCATCGGATTAAGGTACAGAAGGCTCGGGAGGAGCGCCTAGCTCGAGCGAAAAATGACCCCCAAGCAGCAGCCACTGAAGCCGCACGCCTTCTTGCAGCAAAATCATTGTCCAAATCTACGTCCCGGTCTACGCGTGTCAACAATCGTCGCTTGATCGCTGATATCAATGCCCAAAAGCAAGCACTTCCAATGCAAAGTGGTGACAGTGATGTGTTGAGATTCAATCAGCTCAAAAAGCGTAAGAAGCCGGTGAGGTTTGCTCGATCCGCCATTCACAACTGGGGCCTCTATGCCGAAGAAAACATTTCTGCGAATGATATGATTATCGAGTATGTGGGAGAAAAAGTTCGCCAACAAGTCGCAGACATGCGTGAAAGAAGGTATTTGAAGAGCGGCATTGGGAGTAGCTACTTGTTTCGAATCGACGAGAATACTGTCATCGATGCTACAAAACGAGGCGGGATCGCCAGGTTCATCAACCACAGTTGTACACCTAACTGCACTGCTAAGATTATCAAGGTTGATGGTAGCAAAAGGATTGTCATATACGCTCTAAGAGACATCGATCGAGGTGAGTGAACTTTCTTGCTCTCAGTGCCTGTTGCATGAATTCCGGCTTGATCTCTAATGCTTTTTTAGATGAGGAACTGACCTACGACTATAAATTTGAGCGAGAATGGGACAGTGATGACAGAATACCATGTCTCTGTGGATCTGCCGGCTGCAAAGGCTTTTTGAACTGAACAGAGTTAATAATACTGAGGCCATTTCCATCTCATGACTACCCGCACCCTCCTCCGCTTCCTCACCAGCAGACTCCAATGCTTCAGCAATATCTTGCTTTGTTATGTTTTCCCATGATTTTCTCCCTATTAAGCTAGGGAAAAATGGCGTCTTTTGCTGAAAGAGTGCTCGGCATTTGTTTGCTTTCCCCATGATACATCAGATGTTTCACTTTTTGACAGGATCTTGTATACGACTGCGAAGTAGAATATGATACATGATATTTCAATTCTCGAGGTCACCCCAAGCGCACTTCTAGTCCAATCTATATGGACGAAACACATTTCGACGTACGGTGCGAATCTCACCGTCAACTACATATGCCGCCGATTTGGAGTCGAGATCTAATTCGACGTGGAGATGCGGTAGTTATACATCGGTTTCGAATTGTGTATAACCTGGTTTTGTGCCAGCTACGAACTAGAGCATATTGACTTTGGACACTCCGGGGGCTCGATATGCAACCTTTTGCGAGGCGACCAAATTCGGCAACATATGTTAATTCTTTTCATAGCAGTACGCATGGGCATCGCCTAGCATATCCTACTTTCTTGCCCTTATTATTTGGCTTCCGCATTCGACCTCAGGGCCGTGTCTAGCTCCATATTTCACACTTTGTCGTAGCTTGACACAAACGGTTCCTTTGGATGGCAAGTTCGATTGGCCTGCACGTCAGGCTTCGTTATGAAGTTCTCCCGGGGTTGATGCGATTAGTGATCAGTGAAAGTCCATATCTTGGGAATTAGAATCGGCGATAACGTGCACTGCCCCGGCGCGCATCAAGATTGAGCCGGAGTCTCGCAACATGAGAGGAGTCTCGCAACATGAGAGGAGTCTCGCAACAAGAGATCTTAAGTTAGTGGCGTGCTTCACGGCTGCAGCCAAGAGAGCTGGCGAAGGAAGCCCATCAAATCTTGCCCTTTGTCTAAGCAGCCGGATGCAGATGTACTTAGAGGGCTCGGTAACAAGCTGCAATTCCTTCCGTTATTATGCACCTATGTCCACAGTTTCCGCAGTCACGTCTACCCTCAATAACGCAGGTTTCGAATACAATGCGATGAAGATTCCGCAACAATCGTTCATCGGCTAGCTGATCATTCTTTGGCTTCGCAGCGGCTAAGGCTCGAATCCCAACTAAAGAATTGCGTTAAGCATACTCAGCAGTTGCGTAACCATAACAGAGCAATGATATTACCAAAGTGAGGTCCGACCGCCAGGTCCAACACGCCAAACGCCTCCCATCTCTCCCGCACCTCCCGCCTTCAAGCGGAATAAACTCTGAGAGGCAACCCGAGCTATATAGGGACTGAAGCGCCAATATTCTCGCCTCATGGGCCGTTATCCGGAGCGTGTCCTACCTAATGCGTGGTACAGTTCTGCGCATGGACAGTACCGAAAATCCCGTCTCTTGGGATCTGAGCTCGGCGTCATGGAGGTGGAAACAAGGTAGGAGAAGCCCTGCAGCTTTTTACTGCACAGTCACAATTCTCGGTTTCAGAACCTCCTTCGCTGAAATTGTTGCCAAGAACAGAATGGTGGCCAACGGTATCTGGAGGGGAGGTTTTTGACACGTTCAGTGGGTGATCTTTCGAGGCCAGAGAGATGGCTGTAGGGAGGTTAAACCTACAGTACCAACTATTGTAGTTAAGTATTGTAGATAAAGTATGCAAGCCTGTGCAAATAATTGTAGTAGCAATTATCAACACACAATACAACTCTGGAAGTATTTCTTAATTGGATATGTACCGGTGCTGAGTCTAGTCACGATGCCTGAGAACCTTCAGAATATGACCTTTCCTGGGCCATGTGTCATGTGCATCACGCTTGGTCCAACATCGTCCAGCTAGACGTTGTTTTATTTTCAATTTTTTTTTTCTTGTGCCATGGGGCCACGAGGACGTGCTTTAACATTGTCAGTGTTTGAAAGTTGAATAATGAAGGTAATCATGTGCTTACATTGGAGAAAAGGACCAGGATGCGAGTAAAAGTCGCTTTACTTTATGACGACATCAATGCAGTCCAAATCATCGATATCATTCTCCTCGACCGATGAGTCGGGGTCAAGACAAGCGCCATCAAAATGAAGCTCAACCATCCGGTCAGGGTCCACTTCTCGAGCAGCACAAAAGGACTTGAGAATATAAGACAACTGCGTAGTTGGCCGGACTTTGAGTCTGAACTCTTTCATTTTCAAGCTTCTTAGAGTGATCCGGAGAGCTGTTTCGTTCACAGGGTCAACGTCTGGCGACTGTAGCCTCTGTTCCTGCGCTGGATCTGATTCATTTTGCCGTTTTCGTAATTCGAACAGCTCCTCCGTGACAGCTTCCATGTGTACCCGCAGGACCCCATCCTCGGTTGAGAAACAATTGGAAGAGAATACGGCATCCAATGCCAGATCCTGAATACCTAGACTCTTACAGGTAGTTACATCAAACAGCCTCTTTCCTTTCCAGGTGAGAAAAACCGAAGAAGACGCTTTAGAAGAGAGTCCTTGCTTGTTACACCATGCTTTTCGAACGTCACCGAGGTTTTGAGTTAATCGCCGGTGAACGAGTAGAGGCTTTGTATTCTCGAGAGTCGACGTGATGAGAATCTGCACCACCGGGTCTTCGACAGGGTTTGCACAAGCCCAGCCAGAGACCGCATTGGTGGGAGGCCGCGAAGATGTCGATCGCGCGGCATCGGACGGTTGGTAATTGGGTGGCTGATCGGATGAAGTACCATTCTTAGAGAGTAAAGTACGCTGGCTGGCTCTCTCGCGAGCTTTCCGGGCGAGTTCTGGAAATTCTTCTTCAGAGGATATATCATCGTCGCTCAAATGTACTGACTTGGCTGGTGCCTTTGTTGTTGTTTGCATAGAGTCCACATCAGTAGATTTCTGACCAGGGGATAAAGGATTCGCCGAGCGGACGCTCGCGGCATCAACAGGTGGTGGAAGAATCGAGGTCGAGAAGTCAAATTTGGAGATATTGGGCGAGGTCGACTCAATAACATCACCCAAATCCGGACTGGAGGGCACATCGTCCGTGGTATTATCATGCGAGACACGTCGGCCCCTGTCATGCTTCCTTGCGGTTGAGCCCTCTGTGTGCGATACACTACGTTCGCCGTCGGAACCCGTGTCTGTGTCATGCTGCTCTCCTGCGACAATATCTGAATAAAGCTGCTCGGAGCGACGATAAAATTCGGCGGTCGTCTGGCTTTCAGCTTTGGCCCAGGAGGGCTTCTTGAAAAATGAGGACATTATGAAGCACAGAAGAGCAGTTCTCCAACTGCTACAAAGTGCGGGGGAGCAAGGTCATGGTATTGTACCAATATCAGAGCGCAAACATGAGATATAAACAACCGGTGGTACAGGGCTATGATCCGTATCCTGATGGATGGCATGCATATGGGGGACAACCTTGAATGATTTCGTCAAAAAACTTCAAACTCTGAGCTTGAAGGAGAAGAGCGGAAAGAAGTAGTATTATTCTGTGGCCGTCCGTACAATACAATACAGTGGGCTCCGAGAAGTGAGTGGTGAAACCTAATTTACCCCAACCTGGCGACCCGGCAGGCAGTTTGTCTCGACGAAATCTCGAAGAGAGCGCGTGAATCGAACCTAAATAAGCTTAGCACCCTGGAACGCGGGGGTGCGGCTAAGCGCACACCCACCCTCGACTAGTAACACACCCAAACTATACCCTTTTAAGAATGAAATGACTAATAGCACACCCAGGGTGTAATAAGGGCGGATGGATGATGCTTGACATTGGTAACCGTGCCCAGGCTCATTCCATGACTTTTTCCGATTGGTCCTAGCGGAAATCCTCAAAACACTCGCCGTAGGCGAGA
>JACRYM010000064.1:0-112035 GCA_014839905.1 Aphanoascus verrucosus
CAACCCTCGACCCCTCCTCCCCCTCCTTCCTCTCCGACCTTCAATCCCACTACTTCCCCAACACCCCCCACACCCCCTCCTCCCTCTCCTGGCTCCAACCTACATCCGCCGAAACCGACCCCCCCACCTCCGCCTACCACCCCTCCAGCACCGCCACCTCTCTAGCTCCCGCCTCCCTCCGCTTCTCCCTCACCGGTGCCCTCCTCGCACCTCGCACCGCCCACTCTCTACCCACCACGTTAGGACTACACCACCATGCCAAAGATCCCGAAGCAGCGGGGTACACAGTGCCAGAACTCGCGATATTGTCGCGCTCGACGGTGCCGGCGCAACGGTGTTTGGCATGGCAGGTGCTAGGACGGTTGTTGTATCGATTGGGCAGGGGAGAGTTTGGGCAGAAGGGGGATGCGTTGGTGGAAGGGTTATGGAGTGTAGTGGAGAGGGAGAAGGTGGTGGTGGGAATGTTGAATGAGGCGGGGGGTGGGGAGCAGCAGACGACTGATAAAGATGCAGATGGGAATGGGAGGAAGGTGGGAGGTGGTGGAATGGGTGGGATTGGGAGGCATGCGAGTGCGAGGGCGTGGGCAACGGAGGCAGTGTGGTTGTGGAAGCAGGGAGGGGGTGGGGACAGAGGGCTGTTGAGAGATGGGGAGATTCGATCGAAGTGAGGTTATGCTCTGGGAAAAGATATAATAATGAATTGATACCATTTTACTCTTCATCTGGGCGTTCAGGGTACTTTATGTACAGTACGGAGTACATATCTGTTCTTTTGCTAGCGAATTACAGCTTAGAGGTTCATCTCTCCGCCATGACTTGCAGTTCTCCAACAACGGCTCGATAATATCTTCACAAAAATGCGACGCATTCATCATTGTCCCAGGCCATTCGGCTATATCTCCTGTTGCCTCAGTGGACTCAATCCCTCACAGTTTCTGCCAGCCCTTTATGATTAGCGAACCCTCAGGGGTGTTGGTTTGAGTCCACTGAAGTAAATTCCCGTCCCAGATGGTGTAGGATTTGTCAATGCATACTGTACAGTACAAATACAACATGGATTTCCTCGCCCAAAGCATATAAAATGAGGGAGCTGTACTGTATGTACAGTACCGTACTGTACCACACTAAGTCCATACACGCCAAGCTTTAGGACTAAGTTAGAACTAGCCCACTAACCTTTGACACCAACCCCACCTGCGCAAACCGTTCATATCCATTCTATCGCAACCTCACCAACTCCCATTGTCATGCAAAGCGTCATTTGTGCCATACATGTTATCCTGAATTGACCTTTTTACACCTATCAATTCTTCTCACTTTCGCAAAAAATAAGCGCGCAAATATGTACGATGCACAAGACACACATCGACACTTCCTCCAGCAAAATAGGCTCCGTCGGACAGGCCAGCCGTGGACTTGGGGCTATGTGATCTATCGAACTGTTTACACCAAAGAATCTGATGAGATTTGGGATACTGTCATATCTAAACTGGAGAGATACATGTTTCGGGAGATCGACCACCCACTGTGGCTTAACAACACGTTTTATGCGGCTTCTTACCCCCCGTTGCCAGAGCAGGATCCGTCCATGCCAGATGAGATTCGCGCGCATCTGAAAAATAAGATTATGGATAATGAGATATTGTACAATGACTTATCTGTTGAAGAGGTTCGGAAGTGCTTTGATGCATATGTATCTGCACAGCAAGCGATGCTTGTTTTGAAGGTATGATGCATTTACCAACATGATTCAAATAGCTAATTCCTTAATTTGAAGGGCGATGTGTGCCTGATGATTGACGAAGAAGTATTGCACTCAATCCGAGATGCTGCAGAACCCACACGAGAGTGGGAAGATAATGGCACATTTGCCGATGTGCACCCCTTCATCAAGGCTGTCAACCGATTTCCCTCCATCCCTGAGATCACCAAAACCGATGCCTGGATGAAAATCAGCATCAATTGGCTCTTTCGCTTTTGGCTTCTTGAAATGGAGAATCACTTTCCGTACTATAATCCGGAAACCGGAGAGAGAGCGGTGTTCGAGGGTCAATCACCGGGCCAGAAGGAGCCTAGCAAAACGCCGAAGCTGCAACTGGATTGGATGGCCCGCCCATTGCCCGAAGGTTCGAACATGATTCGTCCAGACATGACGATAGATGAAATTAAGGCCGCCTATGCAAAGGCGGGCAAAGAACTTTCCCCTTGGGAGGAACGATTCTATCGAGTCGTCTCGGAGGAAACCAGGGAAGCAAAGGAGAGCGGCGTTTGAGGGTCAACCACAGGAACAAAGGGAGAGCAAACTGCCGCAGGTGCCGATTGATTGTACGCAAGTAGTGCCTGTACTCGGGTCTGAGATTTCGTTCAGAGATGACGACGGAGGATATCAGGGCCGCTTTTGTGAAGGCGATGGGGGAGAACTTCACCCTGAGGTGGAAGAATTGTTCCAATCCTTCATCGCGGAGGAAAACGGGAGACAAAAATTACAACATACCTAGCGACCGGTCAGGTAACCAATGATTAAGATTATCTGCGTTGCGCCGGCAGAAAAATTTCGACGATGTTAATTTCCCTTCCCCTATGGGATACATAGGGGACATCCTGTCTCTGTAGGCTATGCTACCCAGAGTTCATTGGACCTTGAAATCTAAGCAGGCCAAAGTGCACTGGAGGCTCCTCCTATATCAAAACATCGTCATCGTGTTTGCTAACTAGAAGTATTTCTGAGTGTTCCGGCCTCCTTGTCGAATCATGGCCAAGATGGCGGCAAACGAGCGAGGCATATTGCCGACTAAGCTTTACTTTGACGGCCTGCGGATCAGTTGCAGCTTGCCCTCTACTGGTGGTATTGTGCTTTTCTTGAACTCTTCCGCGCTGAAAGCCGACCGGTGCCAATTCCCTCCATAGGACCCCTAAGAATTCCGATGACCATTCTGCGACGCAACATTACCCTTGAAGCTACCGCCCGGCCTTGGGCTGTATAATCTTCAAAGAATAACAGCAAGTAGCTGTACCTGTGCCCCAAAGCTCCTTGACGTCGGCTTTTATCATCAGGCGGAGGACAACCGCGTTCCCGGCAGTTTCATCAATGTGATCGTGATGGAAAGACTGCGTGGGCGGAACTTGGTTAATTTTGCGGATCTGCCCATGACTGAAAGAGACCAAGCCAGGCTCGCCTTTGCCAAATTAATACGGTAAGTCCACTGTCGCGATACTTGCTTGGGGTCTCAAGCGTTGAACAGTTCGTCCCAGTGAATTATACTCGCTTAGATTCGTGCACGACGACCCATATACTATGGAGTAGATCCGATGATTTCCCACGATGGGAGTTTTGTCTCAGACTTGGATGATGATGTCTTGGAAAAGATGGCTTCAGAAGCAGCAGGAAAGGTACAACCGTCATATAAAGTATCATAAAATAAGATGATGCTTTCTACGCAAAGGCGTGCTGTGGTACTGCGCCCCCACCTACGCCGCTCGCACACACTTGGACATGCACCCTCAATAACGAGAAACTACCCCAAGACTTGATCTGGTAATCCATCCCTCAAAACATAATTAGGTCAAATCGGAGAGAGCTCAGATAGACTGCTCCGACGTTTTCTGTGCCACGATTTATCCCAGATGAACCACACCGTAAGTGTAACGAGTGATAGGGGAGCTGCGAGCGCCCAGTATACCCAGAACTGACCCGCCACAGTGAAACTTTGTCCTTCTCCACTTTGAGAGGGCTTAAAAGAGAAGAAGGGCATGCTGAACACTGACTGCAAACTCTGAGTTAGGTAAGGTTGCATACAGTATGGAAATATGGTATCATAACTTACTGAAAGAAAAGTAGCTGGTAGAAAGGTCATGGTGATGATTGCCAATGCCTTCATGGCTGTGGTTTCCTTTTTCGCTTCTTCTCCGATTTGAACCTGAATCTTACTATTTCGTTGTGCGTCTGTATGGTAGGCCTAGTAAAGCATTTTGTTATCCTGCGTATTTCGTGCGGAAGTAGCATCAGATGCACTCGAAACCCCTGTGAACAATGGAGCAATGTCTCTTGAGTCAAGCATAAGACGAAAAGGGAAATCAAAGTAAGGAAAAGACGTCTTTTTAACCTACCAGCGTTGTCTCATTTTGAATACGCGCCTTATTTGACTCGGAACGCAAATAAATCCCACGAATCATTTGTAATGGAAATTGGAAGGGGTTGCTGGCTCCGCGTCGGACGTCATCCCTTTGGCCATATGCAGCCATAAAGTCTTCATATTGCCGCAAAAGACTTTCGGTAGACTCTGCTGCTACTGTCAGAGTCTCACTGACATGGATCGCATGTCGCATAATCTCATGGAGGAGCGGGTAATCCGGTTCAAGTTGCCGTCGTTTCTGTGATACAGAATTAGCGATATCTCACTTTCAGCAGAAGACGACATGAACGCACCGATTCCCATTCGGAGACATGGTCCCTTATTGACCATGCGGAAACATCATAAAGCGAGGCAAGTTCAATGAAAATTAGCGCAAAGACAGAATATGGATCTGAAAAATCGATCTTGCCTGCGTGGGCTGCTAATGTGGACTTGATTGCCGTCTGTAGATGTTGCGGTAGATCGAAGCATAGCAATGACATGGTGCCAGACGGCGTCCAGTGAACAAAAAACCCCATCTCATACCACTGCCACCCATGCTGAACCGATTCTAGGCCATGTATTGGGGTATTTATATTCGGCGAATGGCCCATGGAGACACCTTTGCTGGGTGTATAATGCCTGACGAATGTTGGTTTGGGTCGCAAACTCTCGTACACTTGCTTGACGACGAATCGAGACCAGTGGTCTGTGAATATTGGCTAAGTAACTATCTTCAAGGGGACATCATTATATAGTAAAGAGCTTACTATAGTATGCTAAATCTCCCTCCTGGTCATAGGCAGGCTCACACCCCGCAAAGCCATTTGACTCGAGGCAAGCTCTGCGTAGAAGGAAACTCGGAATATTAAATTCCTCCAGAATGGAACTCCGAAGGCCATCCGCGGCGCTCCCTATGGCTCTTATGGATGTAAAACTTCAGTACCAGTCAGTGCGATGTCTGCAATTTGTGAAGTTCTTGACACACATAAGCTGCGCCTGTGTCCGATCTTGAGTCTGTGTGAAAACAATCAGCGAGTGCATTTTCGAGGAATTGGATGTTAGGGATATTCTTACCTTAAGAATACTATCCCACGTCGTCATCTCCACTTGACAAATGGGCTCCCGGTCAGCCGCATTGGGATCAGAGCTAGACGAGTACTTGATAATCTTTATCACCTCAAGCTCATCCATATCTAGGCTTCAACAAACGCTTGAATGAGATCAAATTGGTACACACAGTGTACGGCAAATCGTCAAGACCTTGATACTATATCTGCAATCTCGATTTCAGTAAACGAATGGCCAGCCTCGATCCTAACAGAAATGTGCGCTTTTGATCTGATCAAGGGGCATTGTGAATTCAGCCTCGCCATGTCGGTGCTGAAGCGCCCGGAAGGCAACAATCGGGAAAGCATATTGCAAAAACAAATTCGACAATCATCACGGAGAGCAAGGCTGTCTCCAGGCGGTATGTAGGGCTTCTGGATGTACCGGATTATGGACAGTAGTTCGAGAGTTACTTCATCGTTATCTAAGCGCTGCGCACTTGCTGTGATGGTTTTCATCCGCCAAATGAGAGTTGGGTACCAAGTTGGGTACCGGCTTCAACGTAGTTGAAGTCCCTGAGTCGATCCCATCCATTTCGAAATGGCCCAGCCAGACAAGGGGATCAAAGTGCGCTCAAACTAGGCGTTTGAAATGCACCATGAAACGGGTGCTTTCATTGGATTTTATGATCCCGGAGTGGCATAAGATGCTGCAGGCTCCGCCTCCAGGAGGGCTCAGACGGCAAAGCCGTAATAAGTGGGGTCATGTGGGACCTGAATGGAACTGCTCGGGATCTTTGTCCACCGGCATGGATAGCAAAAGGCCAGCGGCTCGCACACCTGACTGCAGTTCTACCACAGTAGTACTGTCTGAAGTACACAGTACTATGGCTACCCTCGCGTTTTGCTCAATGAAGGACGGAATCTCTTGGATGATTGGCTCCTCCTCCTCTCAGTTAACTAGCCCTGACTGCCCCTCCGCAGCGATTACAAAAAGGCCTCATGGAATGTCACTGACCCTTTTCCCTAACCCTCCATCCCATTCATTTTTTGATAGACAACACGCTACATCGGCTGGTCTAGTTACTGTATCCAAATTATTGACTCCTTTTTAATCACTCCAAAACCCGTGGTTCCCTACCTAGGATACCAATCTTTGGGTGTATGTGCTGTCACATACACCTGTCACGAAGGTCTTTAAACTACTATGTACGTCTCGTCGCTGACGGCGATGTATAACACTTTTTGAGTGTCTGGCTTCTGAGTCTAAGCTCACAACTTCCGACCTCCAGATCTTCTAGAAAACCCAATTTTGATACCCTTGATACCCGATAATTCGGCCCTTAGAAAATGGCTATTTCAAAGGATTTTTTAGGTTACACTGTTGGATGGATTGCCCCGATGTCGGTGGAGCTCACTCCTGCGATTTGCTTGTTGGAGGAGCTCACGGTACCGCGAGTAGATGGTGATGACATTGGCTACCATGGAGGGAAAATAGGGGACCATTATGTAGTGATGGTTGTCTGTCCTATGATCGGTACAAACTCAACGGCTGCTGTTGTTAAGAACATGCACCGTTCGTTCCCGCATATCAAACATATTCTTTTGGTCGGGATAGCCGGCGGAGTCCCTTCCTATGGCCCGAGTTTTCAGGACCAGATCGTTTTAGGTGATGTGGTTATCGGTGTCCCAAGGGATACTGCAGGCGGTGTGGTGCCCTATGATCATGGGGCATGGGAAAGCAGGGATCGATTCCAAGTTAGTGGGCACATGCTTCATCCATCGGAAGCTTTGCTCACCGCAGTCCATAACCTCCGAAGCCAACATATGCGGGAGCCAGGAACGAAAATTCCGGATTATCTACACGAGATAAAGAGGAAACTTAAGCCATCGGAGCGGTCCGAATTTGAAGATCCCGGACAAGAGCATGATCGTCTTTTCGAAAACGAGTATCAGCATCTCGATAACGATAAGCGCTGTGAAGGCCTGTGCGACATAACACGGTCAATGCAACGGGCTGATAGAGGCCCCGAAGCCAGCCGGGAAAAGAACACCCCACGCATACATTACGGCACAATCGGCTCTTCGAATGCACTCATGATTTCAGATGCAAAGCGAGACAAGCTATATTATAAAAATGGTATAATATGCTTTGAGATGGAAGCCGCAGGCGTCGTGGCTAACAATCCAGCCCTGGTGATCCGTGGAATTTGTGACTACGCAGACTCCCACAAGAACAAGGACTGGCAGAAATACGCCGCGGCCACAGCAGCTGCCTGTGCAAAAGAGCTTTTGCTACTTCTACCCGCTACGACTGTGGCTGAAACATCAGTTGGAGTCGATGAAAGACCCGTACCAGGTTGGTTCATCTATACCCAATCGATGATTTGGTCTCTTTGCTAATTAATACCCCTCAAAGTCCCATGGACGCCCCATTTTTTGGTGCCATTCGGAAGAAATAAGAACTTTGTCAACCGCGGATCAATTTTGACAGAACTCCTCAAGGTAGTTCCCCCGAGTGTGGAACCGGACGACTGTCGGCGGACGGCCATCGAGGGACTAGGAGGAGTTGGAAAAACGCAGATCGCACTCGAAGTCGCCTATCGGGTCCGGGATAAGCATCCAGATTGCTCTATCTTCTGGGTTCCAGCTGTGAATGTTACTACCTTCGAAAATGCCTACCGTGGTATCGGTCAAAGGCTCAAAGTCCAGGGAATTGATGAAGACAAAGCAGATGTCAAGGGGCTGGTAAACACCGCGCTGAGCCATGAATCTGCTGGGAGCTGGCTTTTAATAATCGACAATGCCGATGACCCCAAACTATTTTTGAATGACACAGTAACATCGGATTCGCCTCGAAACAAATCCCTCCCATCGAGTCCAAAGGGCTCTATACTGTTCACAACAAGAAATCGTGATGTGGCAAGCGATCTTGTCTTCACAGAGAGGAACATCATTTCTATTGGAAAAATGAACGAAACCGAAGGCGTCGAGCTTCTGACAATGTACTTGAAAGAGGACAGAATCAGTGACGATAGCAGCACAAAAAGGCTTCTTGACCTGCTTGAATATTTACCTCTTGCCATACGGCAAGCGGCCGCATATATGGCCAAGCAACAAATTTCGACAACAAAGTACCTCAAGCATTGTCAGTCCAGTGACAAGGACATGATCAAAATGCTAAGCAAAGACTTCAAGGACCAGCATCGGTACGAAGAGACTTCAAATCCAGTCGCGATGACTTGGCTCATCTCATTCCACCACATTGAAACCCACGATCCCCTGGCCACACAGTATCTAAAATTCATCTGCTTCTTAGGCGAGAAAAATATTCCACTGTCTATCCTACCGGCACCAAACGAATTGGAGACAACAGAGGCGCTTGGCACTCTGATGGCATATGCATTCATCACCGAACGAAAGGACCAAGATCGATATGATATCCATAGATTAGTTCGACTTGCGATGTTAAGCCGCTTGAATGAGAAAGAAGCGGAAGAGTGGACGATCAAGGTATACCAACATATTGGGAAAGTCTTTCCATCCCCCGACCACGAGAACAGAGATATATGGATGGGGTATCTCCCACATATCCAACATGTTCTTGAGCGTCGTATGAAGGCAGATGATATGACAGATGAATTCTTCTTTCTATCTGAGCGAGTGAGCCGAAGCTTCCGACTTTTGGGAAGGCATAACGAGACTGGGAAGATCTGTCAATACATGCTAAAAAGAACTCAGAAAATACTAGGGGCTGAGCATCCAGACACCTTTACTTGTCTCCGCAACCTTGCTTCTGTTCTTCAGGACCAAGGGAAATATGAAGAGGCAGCAGAGATGTTAGATCGTGCACTGAAAGGCCACGAGAATATATTAGGACCTGAGCACCCAGACACCCTCAAAAGTCTCAACAATCTTGCTTCTGTTCTTCTGCACCAGGGGAAATATGAAGAGGCAGCAGAGATGTTAGATCGTGCACTGAAAGGCCATGAGAAAACACTAGGACCTGAGCACCCAGTCACCCTCAACAGTCTCAACAATCTAGCTTTTGTTCTTCAGCACCGGGGAACATATGAAGAGGCAGCAGAGATATTCAACCGTGCACTGAAAGGCCGCGAGAATATATTAGGACCTGAGCACCCAGACACCCTCAAAAGTCTCAGCAATCTAGCTTCTGTTCTTCCGCACCAGGGGAAATATGAAGAGGCAGCAGAGATGTTAGATCGTGCACTGAAAGGCCATGAGAAAACACTAGGACCTGAGCATCCAGTCACCCTCAACAGTCTCAACAATCTAGCTTCTGTTCTTCACGACCAAGGGAAATATGAAGAGGCAGCAGAGATGTTCAATCGTGCACTAAAAGACCGTGAGAAGATATTTGGGCCTGAGCATCCAAACACCCTCAACAGTCTTCACAATCTTGCTATTCTCCTTCGGAACCAGGGGAGATATGACGAAGCAGCAGAGATGTTCCACAGTGCACTGAAAGGCCGCGAGAAGATACTAGGATTTGAGCATCCAAGCACCCTTACTAGTCTCATCCTTCTTGCTACAACTGTTCGCCAGCGGAGGGAATAGTAAAATAATCAACCGCTCAACAAGTCGTTTCGGCGAACTGTGACTAGTACCGACCGGTCAGACACCACTTTCGGCTCCCAAATTGTGAGTCTTGACTTGATCCAAGTTCGTAAGAGACAGGGAGATGAGACTCTCCGAATCTACTCAAGAAGCCTCGAGAATATGGGCCCGAACGTGCGGTTACCCGCCGGAATTTGTTCAGTGCGACTGCCATCGTCCCCTTCAACGTTCGAAACCCTGGCGTTTTTCCCCTCTCTTCCTCCTTCAATCGCGTTGGTTCCGGAGTGTTTAGTTCCGGTTCTCATGCTTGTTTCGGGGCACGATGCCAAAGCGGACATCAACAGTAAGAGAGCTCGAAACAGACAAAGAACCATCAGTTCAGATTGACTGGGGCTGCTGGGGCTTTCCATGAACCGACTTCGCCAATACGAAAACGAAAGAAATAAAAGAACGAAACGAAACTGACGACGGACGGAGTGTCTAAATGGGGGGTCAGTCCAGAGATACCAATAGCGCACACGCGAAGCCATTGGGGCATGCGATGGATATCGCAGAGACCAACAGCGAAACCGACGATAACATTGGGTCTGCTCGGCGACGATACTATGAGAGAACTTGAACTCGAGGAGTTCAAAAGAATTGAGATGGGTGCGGATTGTGGAGAGGAGCTCTCATTCAACAGTAGCCATTTCGCCAAAACAGTCCCCGCAAGCAATACGCGCCGAGATTTCCTCGAAACCGTCACAAACGACGACGAGTACCACGCTGGACATTTTCGTGGGAGCATATGACGTTCGTATTGGTGTGTCGCTCTCCTGCAGCCGCCTGAGCTTCACCGTAGCCAGGATCGCCCTGCTTTCCTTCGACCTGGGAGATCGTTTCGAACGCATCGATCAGCTCAAAGGGTACAAGCTTCACATGCGCAAAGAGTTTCGAATTGCATGAAACAGGTGTGGGATAAAATGGCTCAGCTGTAGTTGACTAGTCACCTAATTATGACCCAAACGATAGCGAAGTCCAATCAACCGATAATAACGTGAGAGATGCAGACATGTCCATGCAGAGTCTGAAGGGACGGCGGAACTGGGTATATGAGGTAGTGGGTATCGCTCATCGTATTTGACCAAAGAAGCCGACACACAACTTAAGTTCCCAGGTCGAACTAAACGCGTTGCGAGGAAACCGACAGTGGAACCTGCGGACGTATGGCCTAGACACCAAGGAGAATCCCATTCCCGTCCAGCGTCAACGAACAGCCGCACAAGCCTTTGGATGATAGCGAGAAGAATTCTTTGGCTGTACTCCGTATGTGTGGCCGATTGTGGGTTGTCAGTGCTGCTGCTCCCAGCCGCCTTGCCGGTAACGCGAATGTTTGGTGCTCAGTGCTCGGTGCTCGGCATAACTAAAGTTGGTTCAGAGACCGCCTTCAAGATGTTGAGAGGCCGCGAGCTAAAGTTCGTCCTCCAGCTTCCTGTCGGGACTTCATCTCTGGTTTCTGTCTTTCTTCGTAGCTAGTTAGATACTAGATAACTCGCATCAGCTTTCAGCCATTCCATGCCGTTCGTTGGTCTCTTTAGCTCTGTTTCTCCTTAGTGTCGCTAGCCCTTTGAGATAATGTGTCGAAACGTCGGTTTGAGGTCCGCGTACGGAGGTGTGAACCAGAAGTCTTTGAAGACGCTAGGTAGGACTCCGTATGATCTGGCGTAATATTACCCCGCCAGAAGAGGTCACTGAAGGCACGCTTTTTTTGGGGCTAGTGACGTCTTGTCAGCCTTAGTAGGGCCTAGGTAATCCCCTACCCGTTGCCCTAAACTACGGGGTTGGTTAGGTGGTACGTTTCATGATTTCAGCGGCTAGTTAATTTCGAGAGTTTCTCCGATCCGATTACTTGTGGTTATTCATGTCCGTGATCAAACATGTCCTTTTAGTCGGCAATACTGAAAAGAAATCGAAACTACAAGTTGACACGGAGGTGAGATACGCATTTGAGGGAGTAACAAATGAGAAAATCAGCTAACCAGTTGCTTAATCCTAAAATTCAAAAACATTCAACTAATTAATACCTCGGCGCTATAGCCCTCTCAATTTGCTGGTTGATCCTCATCAGGCTCCTTTATCGAGACCCGAACTTTGACTGCCCCGGTCACTTTTTTGATGTCGCTGACAAGTTTGTCCCAGGGAGTAAAGTAAGTCGCGGTGGACTCGTCATTTCCAGCAAAAATCATTCCGACGACCTGGTAACCACGGTCGAAAACGATCGCGCCTGAGTCTCCCACGTTTGAAAACATTCTACCGGTTTTGTCATGGTAGATGGTATTCTCGTACGACAACACCTTGGTTTCTTCCTCATTTCCGTCCACGAAACCAGAGCCCAACTGCACTGATACCAGACCGCTGTATCGTCCGACAGTAAAATTGGTACGCCGGCCGAGCTTGAACAGTTCTTGTCCTGGAACGAGGCGTTTTTGCGAAGGCTGCCCTAGCACGGAGCCATCGAAGTAGTAACCGACGTCGGAATAACTGCCCACCGGCGGAATCTGTCACCTTGTTATTTTGAGCTCAAAAATCGAAAGAAGCTGGACTTGCCTTGTTCGGACCGATTCTCAACTTCTTAATTGAAATCAGACACCAGTCAAGATGTGAAGGCTGTTTCTCGGATGTCAGTCGATACCCGGACGCAGCCCACGCATGCCCTAACACGGCGTGCTCCTCCGAGAAAAATTTATTTGCAGAAAGTTTCAAGTTGACGGCCTTGTTGTAATCCGCAATGAGCATTTCATTTCGCTTTCGCAAAGCAGGCAGAATGAAATTTCCCTGTGCTACGTCTTTTCGGTACTGCGCAATCTCCTGGTCCTGTTGGAAATTCTTTAATCTGTCGTCGATCAACCTCATTCGTTCGATGTGGTCCTTCAAAGCGGGCATATCGAATTTGAGATGCTTTGCATTGGTATCATTTGGTATGATACCGGTCTTCTTCCACTTTTCATGGCCTTCCTGGCCAGTTAGCCTCGGTATTCATCATTAGGGATTTCAGATTCCGAAATACTTACATTTTTGTTCTCCTTTGGTCATCTTGCTTTTGTCTTTTGTGGCTATTGCACAATGGAAGCATGTAAGCCCGAGAGGCAGCCATTCACCATTCTTTGGTGACTGGATCTCCACAACTGCGCCGAAAGTTGAGGCAGAGAACGGCGATCCGCTTGGTCCAAGACTCATACCCACCTGGGTGGCATTCTCCCAGGCGTTATCTGGTAGTACCACTTTTCCGAATCCAGACCCTCTCCAGAGTTGTCCACGAACTATAGCCACCGCTACATCCAGCAGGGCAAACTGGCTGAGAACATTTACCATCATCTCCCTCGTGGGTCTCCAGTCCCTGTCTGTTTCGTATGGAACTGTCAGGAGGATAGTGACCGGATTTTTGTCTGTGTCCATATCTTGAACATATCCCCAGCGGCAACACTCCAACGCCAGCCATCCTTCAAGACCAAGACGCTGCACTATCTGTGAGGCAATATTATCCCACTGCGGGAAGACTGGGTGACTCGGCTCAACAGGGGTGGAGACTTTTCTCAACGAAGCACGCTCGTCAATGATCTCGACATTGATCGAAGATAATCCCCGAGCCAAAATGAGTCGGCGAATATCTGAGCAGGCCAGTTTCCAGGAGTTGCTTGTTGACGAGTGTTTTGTTGCTTCTATGATAAGTGTTTCAACAACGCCAATATGATTGAGATACGATCTGGAGGTCACCCGTCCAACAGGCTGCACGGTTTTCCAGTTTATCTTGTATCCTGCCAAAATGTCTGCGACGGATGAAGAAAAGCTTCTATCGGATTCCCACATGGACTGAGCTGGGTGACCGGCGGGAAGTGGGATGGAGTGACAAGGCAAGGGAGCAAGCCGCGGACCGCCAGCTCGAAAATCTTCGTTAATCATATCCTCAACGACCGGGTCGTCATCTGAACTGGAACCCCTTGTTCTCCGTTTACGGCCATCCGCCATGGACATAGGAGACGTGATATCAGTCTGTGGTGAGGACGCTGTCGGAGATGCATAGCTCTCTTCTGAGCATGACCAATCTCTGACGCGTTTTCGAAACATAGTTGCCCGAAGTCCAGAGAACAAAATCGAGTATGTCGAGGTGAAACTGTCCTAAACAAACGCGGGATATAATCGACTGAAAATTGAATATGGAAAGCTGTGGATGGAGGCGGCGTTGAAAATGCAGGTATGTGGAGAAGAAAGATGGTCAGACAGCGAGTTGACCTGATTTATATAGACAACGACAGCGACTGAATGGTGAAGCAACGATGACTGAATGGTTACGAGAGACTCAAGTCTAGTGAATGACTACGTGTGACTCAACTCTAGGACAGCTTGTGAATTATGGAAGTGATTACTAGGTACAGGACGGAGATACCAGAGAATAGTCCCTTCTTTTCCTTTATGAAGTGAGTCAGATAACTTTGATAGTAACCCCCGTTTCCATCCGGCGTCAACGGAGAACGGCACAAGCCTTCGGATGATATTAGCAGAAAGAATTCTATGGCTGTACTCCGTATGGGTGGCCGATTGTGCGTTGTCAGTGGTGCTGCCTCTCCGCCCCTTCACCGGTAACTAACGCGATTGTTTGGTGCTTGGTGCTCGTGCCATCAGCTTCACTGTGAGCCGTCACCAAATTGGCGGCAAATGGGGAGTACTATTTTGCAGCGTTTCAAGGAAATGGCAACGGGTATCAAAGAGCCTGAAGTGATATCGTACAGTCTTGTTTTGTCTCAGAGCAGAGTGACTTGGATCTGAGTGACTGACAGAAATGGCCAATCAAGGCTTCTTTCAAAGTGAAGTTGAGCTTTCACTTGTGCTAGCGAATAGTATAGCGCCTCTTACTTTTCCCATCAAAGATTGCCTTATTCTCTCCTTTTTTCTATTTCTTCTTTTCTCTTACCTTCTCGTCAATCACCCCCACCGAAGGCACCCAACTTGGCTGTTGCCCTCGATTTGTTTGATCCATATCTCGTTCAGGACGTTGATATTTACGATTATGAAAGGCATCATTGCCTCACTAAAATTCCCGGCAGTGACTGCTCAATATGACTCAGTCGGCTCATTCGGATGTAATGGGACTTGGTGGACGTCAGCAAGCACCTTTGCGCCGAGGTGCTCCTAACTTCAAGTAAGTATGACGGTCGGGCTCCCTATCT
Organism: Aphanoascus verrucosus; assembly: GCA_014839905.1. Classification (NCBI taxonomy): domain Eukaryota; kingdom Fungi; phylum Ascomycota; class Eurotiomycetes; order Onygenales; family Onygenaceae; genus Aphanoascus; species Aphanoascus verrucosus. Next base: position 14,944 of record JACRYM010000064.1, read on the forward strand.
CCGTTGCCTGCCCAAGTCGGGAGACGTCGACTGGCGTGCGATTGAGCGTCGCCAAAAGGGTCAGTTTCGTTATGGCCAAGGTGAAATGTGTGCCGGTAAATCGTTTTCGAACTGTGGCCTTCTTGAGCATTGAGCGACCTTGTGATCCTCGCGTTATTCAGGCGCATAGTCTCTCAATCAAACCTCCTTTTCTTGCCAGGAAATCTGATCTTCTTTCGCAGTGGCTTCATCCACTGATTTCAACCACGACTCTCCGGCGTCAGGCGGCGTACGCCCGATTCCACAGACGCGGCCATAACGAATGGTGCTACGTCATTTATCCTCACAGCGCTTAAGTTAACAAGCGTGATAGCTTAACCGCTTTAAAGTTTTAAGCTTAAAGTCATCTTAATGCTTCTGTACAAACGAATGACTCAAAAACTAAACCTCTTCCCAGCATCCCGGCATTGCCGAACGACCTCTTCAGAGCTAACTATTAAAGTAAGAACATCCCCACCTTCGAGCTTAGCGGCATCTGCGACCCTTACTTATCGTTGATATAGACAACCGACATAAGACCCTCTCTTCCCCCTGTCTAATCATGGCAAATAATACAGAAGACTGGCAAATCCTCAGACATAAAGGGACCGCGGCTTCGCAGCTTTTTCAGCGGCTTCATAGCACCAAGCCCAGGCCTAATAGTAGGGAAGCCATCTAATTCAAGAAAACCCTGCTAGGCCAGGAAGAGAGGTTTCAACTGTGGGTCGCCAATAATGGCCTGTTTACATTGGGCCATAAGTCCCTCGATTATCGTGTCTGCGACGAGAGAGACCTAAAAGAAACGGTTGGAAGATTTATAGGAAACGTTTGCCGGGCCATGAGTGAAGGTTAGTTGTGCCCATGTTTTCGGATAGGAAAAATCGTCTTTTATTGACTGATGAGCTTCAGCCCTAGGCTACATTTCGGGAGACAAAAAGCATGAACTCGAGGGGGCCGAAGAGGTTGAAGGGTCCATACCTGTTCATGAAATGCTTTTAGAATCTGTGCAAATGTCACTCAGAAATCTCGAGACGGTGGGCGTAATTCTCCGACGTCCTGCGCTTAACTCCATAATATGGAACCACCAGGCGATCGACACAGAAGCCAGCAGGCAATTTATAGAGGCGAATGGTCACTATCTCAGCTCGATTTTTCTTCAATATCGACGATCTCGGGCCCTTGGCACTAATCAATCAGCCTATATGTGGGAACCTGATCTAAAGACGAAGATGGACTTTTTAAACTCAAGGGAGTCATTCTTAGTGAATCTTAACGCCCACGCAAATAACCTCCGGAGACAGCGTCTCACTACCTGGAAAAAGTGTCAGACCGAATCGAGTTCTTATCCAGTCAGAGGTTTGGATGCTGTACCGGCCCCCCTAGAAGTCATTTCTAAAGACGGTTCCTTCACGTGCCCCTATTGTTTCACGCTGTGTCCACATGCCATATTGAGGCCGGAAGCATGGAAGTATGTGATGTCTCAAACTTGCTACTATCATAGACTTGCAGCAACGCTAACGCCCCCAATCAGACTCACCTTATGCATGACCTCCATCCCTATTTATGCACGTACGAGGATTGTATGGCCTGGATATGGATGTTCGAGAACTATGACGAGTGGGTCGAACACGAAATCTCGCACAGAAAACTATGGCAGTGTCCTGAGCGTGGAGACGTGGTATTCTCCGATAAGGAGACATACCGAAACCATCTCAACTTCCATCCCCATGAGTGCATAGAGAACGGCAATATCACCGAATTTATCATCGGGTGTTCCTCTATCGCGCCTCGTTTGGCTGACAGGCCCTGTTTAATTTGCTGTGCGAACTTGGGAACCACGAAGGCACTTCAAAGGCATATTGCGGACCATTTGGAACGGTTTGCATTATATGCATTGCCTGGAGTTGTTTCGGATGGGCAGACGAAGCTTCTTTCGAGACGTACTGAAGCCTCACCCCGGAAACAAGCAGCCGCCGTCTACAAGTCTTTGAAACCAGCTGTCTATAAACCCTCCCGAATCGCTGTATTGAAAAGGGGGCTCGCCCTCCCTTACAGCGCCTATAACCTCCGGTTAACTTAAAGCCCGCCGGTGGCCAAAAGTTAAGGCCGCGCGGCGGCTGTTGCAACCTACGTATGCTGTTAGTCAATATGGAATTTTCTTGCAGTCCTGATTCAGTGAGGCCATCGAGTCTAATGGAGCGTGAGTGATGTGTTCGTCAAGACGGATCTGGGCGGAGGATATCATCCTCATAATTTATTTGGAATCGTTGAACGAGGAAGAATAGCAAAAAGGGTATAAATAATTACTGTTTCTCGGTGCAAACACCATAATAACAATCCTTTGGCTCCGGAAAACCAATAGAAAATCATGTAAATAGAGGATATATGTGCATATGTATTGAAAACACCACTGAATCACTCCAGATAAACACAATTTTGATATTTCACGCTGCAACTTTCTCAGTCACGAATCCCAAGGCCGCATCCATGTATTTGGGAAGATAGTTCCCATGGACACCAAGGTCCAGACCACGATCGCAGAAGAAGTCACCTGTGTCGCAGTAGGACTGCATGCGGTCCGCATAGCGGGCGCAGGACTGTGTGGGTGGACGTGGGAAGATCTGAGGAGAATTGATTAGTCTGGCTAGGGAACTGGGATGTTAAGTACGATAGGGCCATATATTGCCGACTTACTCCATCCTTCACAGAGCTTCCCTCATTATACGGCGCCTCAGCAGTATGACGCGGGTCACCAAGTCCCACAAAAGCAGTAACTAATTCAAATATCAACCCACACAGCTCCCTAACTTCAAGAATAAGGGAAAGGGACTTACCATGATCCCCAACAGCCGTCGAAATCGGCCTCGTAACAGGCCCAATTCCAACCATTCCACCACCACCACACAGACTGTCCATGATAACATGCGCGCCCTGTGAATAGCCCAGCATAACGACCTTGGACTCTGGACATCTCTTCACATAAGCCGTGAGCTGCGCCGTGACGGCCAACGTGCCATTGTGCGAGTTCACATCGTAAGGGAACAGTTGGGCTGGCCAGACGATGGGTTCACGCGTTGCGCCTGGGTGAGCTGCGGCGATGGCGTCGGCTAGAGGCGCTAGAGTTGGTCCTTCGCCTTGGGGTTGATTGCTGCCGCGGGCGCTCATGATGTGGATGGGTGCGCAGGCTTGGGGGAGGGCGCTTGCGACGCAAAGGGCGCTGTTGAGCGCGAGCGCGGTGAAGAGTTGCAGGAGCATCATGGTGATGGATTAGTTGGCGGATATCGTTTGACCTCCTGAGACTCGAGAGGTGAGCAGCGAACCCCTGAGTCCGGGTGCGTTAGTAAACGGCGAAAAGTCGAAGGTAGAGAGAGCCATGGTCAATTCTGGTGCGCTGCTGTATTTATATTGTCTCCAGACAAATTGTTTCCCGTAACCTCCGTATAGAGTCCGAAGTGTGTGTGGTCGAACTCATGATTGTTGCACCTATCACACGGTGAGTCTGGGATGTCACACAAAACTCTGCAGAAGCCAGCCGCAGCTAGATCTCTTGGGAGAGACAGGGGACCCTGACTCGGGATATCGGAAAACCACCAGATTTGCTCATCGTCTGTAGATCATGCGGGGAGACATCTGAGCCGAATTATCAACATAACCGTCAACTTTTCTAACTTCAAGAATAACGAGTTGTATTGCTTGTCAAGGTCCCACGTGGATAGTCGAGGGTAGATCGATGTAACATCGAAAACAGCTGAGGAGAATCCACGCGGACATATTTTTCACGGACATACCGATAGTCCGACGTATGTTGAAGAAATACGGAGTAGATCAGTTGGATGCATGGTATGCTCCTGAACTGCCATCTATCATCCCGTACAGGCTTTGTCCGGGCCCGACAGACATTTGCTTGCTCCTTTTCCGAGGCCTTTGTCACAATAGCAACCTATGTAGATATTCGTTCATCAGAATGCGGCCACTATGACCTTTATGGGCCTTTATTCGTCTCCAAAAAGAACCTGCGTCCAGGGAAAATAAAGGGCGGAACATGATGTCTTTGTGGATCGAGTCTCGTCATGAATAAAACGAACAATGAGGCATCTCACCTTGTATGTATCCCTCTAAAGGTCTGAGAGTCCCTATCAAGTATCTCTCTTCGCTTTTTCTAAACAACCATTCATTGTTCTGCATCAGCTCGTCCCTAGCTTTGAGTAACAAAGAGGCTTTAAGGCCCTTCTCATCATCAATGAAAGGGGTCACTCTACTCCCAACCATTTTCACATGAGCTGCGGGTTATTTAAGGGCTCGAAGTCCCCGTGGAATATCGCATCTCAGGCAGGTTCCCACCATCGGCCTATGGGTGGGAAGCTTTCTGCTTCCCTATCATGCCTGCCTGCCGGGAGCAGTGCCGTGCTCCCGTCGCAAGATGCTGGGCCTGCGGGCGTACATCCTTATAATCCTTCGATCACGTCCTTGTCGTCCTGTTATGCTGGCGATACCTCTCAAGGAAACTTCGAAGCACCTGCGGGATTCGATTATCTGCGGAACGGGTAAGCTAAGTCGTATCCTCACCTGATGCTAAACAGCCAGATATTAACACAGTCTCTAGCCGTTCCGTCCGGGTGGATACACCCACTGCCCCATCGCTTTTGTTTGTGAGAGAGTACGAAGTGCCAGTTTCGCTTGCTGTGCCTCCAGCACCACGGACGAATCTCAGATGCATGAGGGTGTCGGTGCGTGGTCTGGCGACGTGCTTGTGTGCGATGGACCAACGCGAAACCGTCAGATGTTCGTGGGAAATACTCTCCGGATTCGACCCGCTAAAAGGCGGGTAAGGCGCGTCCACTTCGCTGAGGCTCAAGCTATGCCCTGGTGCGGCCGTTTTCTCTTCCGTTCATGCATGCTTTTCTCTTCCGTTCATGCATGCTTTTCTCGCCTCCAGTGACGGATCTCCAGGACGACTAGTCCACGACTTCCACTGCCAAACGAACGGTGGAAAAGAGGAACTCAACGGGCTTCACCGTGTTGCGTTCGGTTCGGGGCTCCGGGCAGCAGGGAGGGGCATTTTCTGGACTGCGAAGATGAAGGTTGTCCACGACTTCCACTGCCAAACGAAAACTTGGACTGGAGGTCTTCCATTTTTTCAACCGGTGGAGGGAGGAGCGGATTCAAGTGTCCTTACACCCCGTTGCGCTGGATTATGCGGTTCCGGGTGGAAAGGAGCAATCTGAAAGCAGCGAATCCGCGGCTTTCAAGAAGCGGTGCGAGACTATTTTGAGCTTCGAATCCTCGGGATCTCTTGGAGATCCTGGCCGTGGGAAGAGGGCACAAGGCGCGTGATGGAGCGAGTCAAGGATCCGCTTCATTAGAGCTGTGCGGCCTTTGGGCGCCCTGTTGGTAGTTAGTTACGGTAGACCTGAGCAAGTCAAGGTTCTGGTTGACATCACCATCAATTAAATAAATATCTCACCAAAACTTCATTGTCTATTCTCTCATACATGTGTATCTCTCTCAACATCGCGGTGAAGGATATGTAGATGAGGATGTTGACCGCTGGCCGGCCTCCCTCCGAGACTAACTACATAGACAAATGGCTATCGTCGGCGGTGAGCATCGCCAAACCTGAAACTCGCGCGCTCGTCACCGCTGCAACAACGACGACGGAGAGAAAAAGTCCGCAAAAAGTCCCTGCTGGGCGCATGACGCTTCGGAACTTTATGGCCGTTTAGGCGCTTTTCGGATCTATAAGACCGTGGACGCATCCGGCGCCATTGAACCCAAGATGATTCCCTTTTGCTCCTCGCTGCTGTGGTCGGACGTCTTCTGGCCGGGATAGCACTCGACGGGACTCACGAACAAGCATACTGTACGCAGCAATCTCAGGGCACGTCTAATTGCGATTCGAAAGCTACAGTCCCTGAAGCCATTGGAACCGTCATGGTCTCAGCATTGGCGACTAGCGAGGCCGGGAGCGCGGAGACCGCGACCTCCCACAGTCCGCTCTTTTGGCTGCCCCTGGAGCTGCGAGAGATGATATACCTGCACCTCTTCCAGCGAGGGCGCATTCATCTCTGGTACTTTGGCAGTCAGCACTCGAAAATCTACAAGGAGGGCTGGTGGCATGCCATCTGCCACCGGGTCACAGACTATGGCAATGACCGTTGCCGGACGCATCCGACGGCGTCAGAGATGAACACTTTGTCTCAGGAACAGATCGAAGCGTCACGACTACAGGTGTTTGGCTGGCTGTTGTGCTGCCGACAGGCGTCAGTGGGCTTCATTTTTTCTGGGTCAATTGCCTTTTTCTCTGCAGTGACTGATCATATCCCATTGTATAGATACGCTGAATCCATCCACCTCCTCTACGCGGCCAATATATTCTCTCTCGAACCCAACTACTTTCCAGCCTTCTCAGATATCAATGACATCTTCCCACCGCACTGTCTTTCCAGCATCAGGTCTCTCGAGCTCCTCTATCCAGTCGCTACATATCGCGACGTCCCCGTTCTCGACAAATTCACCTCCACCATCGCCCTCATCCCCACCATCTTCCCACGCCTGCGCACATTCCACATCGCCATCAGTTCCTGGTGGATGCTCTGCGCATTAGAGCACTGGGAACATCACTCCGCCAACCATACGGAGCTGGTCAAGTCAGAACTGCTGGGTACACTGGACGGACTGGTGAGACGGTTTGAGGGCCGGTTGAAGGAGTGTGAAGTGACGGTGGACCCGAACTACTATGAAATTGTGAAGTTGTTAGAGGATGAGAACGCAAGTGAGCGGCCGGTTGAGATACCGGTGGTCTCCTGGTCGAAGAGACTGTCGGGAAAGAAGTATTGGAGGTCGCTGGACGGGGAGAGCGACGTTAGCAAGTCCAGACTGGGATATTGGATTATCATGGCGTGCTGATTTCACGAAATAATCTAACGCGAGTGATGATATTGGCCGATTACACTGCAATCGCGAATTTTTCAGTCGGATACTGCAGGATGACATGCTCATCTTTTCTTGTGGCCTTCTGCATTCGAAGGATTTCTTCAGTGCATGCTTCGTCCTCCCGAACCCATTATTGCCGTCTTGCAAAAAGAGTTCATTATCAATCGAACATGAAGTTGATCCTTTCAAGCGACGGACGGTCCGGAGTTCAGCGTTCAAGTTGGTTAAAGTGGTCTGAAATGGCGACAGAACAAGGCCAGAGATCGAAGACTCATATAATAAACCATCTCTCCATAAATCCAGCAAATTCAATTATTTGGAGTTGAACTATCGTGAATTGCGATGTTCTGTCGCGAAGTTGCTATGCACAGAACATGAAGTTCGGGACTTGGGTGTGATCGGCCCGAGATGCATCGGCACTTCCCCCTCTCTTCGCTTCATTTTGCCGAACCATCAGACGGTGATCACTCAACACTGCAGTCTAGCTTAAGTGCTGGATACGAACATCCCCTCAAGTTAGCACTCATATGTCGCAATGATGTATGCAGCTTTGCAACTCCCGAGGGCCGTAGCCATTTTGCCGGAGCTACTAGCTCAGTCTCGCAGTGAAATGGATACTACTGCCTCAATGATTCGAGTCCACAGACTTGAATATGTTCTCATTTTGCTGTCAAGATTAAGGGATTTAGCTCACATTTTCAAACATTGATGCAGTTAACTTGAGCATTTTCTAGAGGAGAAGAATCAGTCAGTTTGTTCGACTTGCATGAATGCTTAAGGATAGAGCGAAGTCAAGATGTTATTCAAATCAAAACACCCGGACATTGATCGTATGGATATAATCACCTAGTCTGCCCTTTTCTGGAGCTCAAGTAGCTAATACATCGATTATAGCTCCCACGGACATCACAGTATGGCAGTGGCTCTTTGAATCCCCAGAAACATCTCCACTTCATAGGTTCCCAGCAGATCAGCTCGCAGGCTACACGAACGCAGTGACCAAGGAGAGAATTAACTGGGCCCAAGTCAAAGAATGTGCTACGTACGTGAGCACGGCTCTGGTGAAGAAGTATGGCTTGCGGGACGGCCAGACGGTAGCACTGTTTACTCAAAATACGATTTGGTATCCTGTTGCCATGTACTCAACGATACGAGTTGGTTTGTTTTGACCTGAAGCCCTATTTTATGACTTTGAGCTGATATTAAACGCTGCAGGCTGCATGGTCGCAGGTGCTTCGCCTGCGTACAACGTTGAGGAAATGACATACGCACTGAAAACGGCCAATGCCAGATTTCTGATGACGAGTCCTGGGTCCATTGAGGTGGCTGCTGCTGCGGCGAAGCATGCTGGCATCCCGCGGGAGCATGTCTTCTTATTGGAGGGAGAAACAGACGGGTATACGACCTTTACGCAGCTTCAAGGAATTGGGAGGGGTTACGGTGAGGATGGTCAGGTAGCTCCTTACCAAATACCCGCTGGGAAAACGAATAAAGAAGTCTGCGGGTTTCTGAACTTTAGTAGCGGGACGACGGGGTTACCAAAGGCTGTAAGTCATCGTGTGCAAAATGATTCTTAAGGATAACATGCTGAGAGTCATCAGGTTATGCTTTCGCATCACAATGTGATTGCACAGTGTATGCAGCTCAAAGTCATCACTCCTCCTGCTCGCAAAACGGTCATGGGAGCCCTGCCCCTTTTCCACAGTACGTCTCCTTCCGCAAACTTACTGCGAATGCTGAACTTACCGACAAAATACTACTAGTCACCGGACTCGTCAAATTCATGAACTGCCCCATCTTCTTCAATGACGAACTCGTCATGCTCCCACATTTCAATATGGACCTCATGCTCCAAACCATCTCCAACTACCAGATCAGTGAACTCGTCCTCGTCCCACCCCTTGTGATCCGCCTCGTCAACGACCCCATCATATCCAACTACGACCTCACCTGCGTGAAACGTATATCCTGCGGCGCCGCACCACTCAGCGAACAAATCACTCAACTGCTCCAACAAAAGTTCCCCCAATCTGGATTTAAACAGGGGTACGGAATGACCGAGTCATGCTCATGCATCGCGTCCCATTCACCCAAATACTACGACTACAAATACGCCAACACGGTCGGAGACATTGTCCCCTCCACGACTTTCAAAATCATCGACGACCACGGCAAAGAGCTAGGATACAACCAGCCTGGCGAGATCCTTGCCAAGGGTCCACAGATTGCGATGGGATATCTAAATAACCCAACCGCGACAGCAGAAGCCTTTGACCGCGACGGCTTCCTGCACACCGGCGATATTGGCTATATTACCACGGAAGGGCTGATCCGCATTGTCGATCGCATCAAAGAGATGATCAAAGTCAAGGGAATTGCCGTAGCACCGGCTGAACTAGAGGATTTACTCCTGGGCCATCCAGATGTCGCTGACTGCGCGGTATTGGGCACAAAGGATGATTATGCGGGTGAGAGACCGAAAGCATATGTTGTGCTGAGAGAAGGGGTGACGGCGTCGAAGGAGGAGATAGGGAGGGATTTGATGAGGTATGTGAGGGAGAGGAAGGCGAGGTTTAAGTGGGTGGAGGAGATTGAGTTTGTAGAGGCGGTGCCGAAAAGTCCGAGTGGGAAGATTTTGAGGAGGGTGTTGAAGGAAAGAGATCGGAGCGGGAAGGATAGGGGGTTTGTGGTCAAGGATGATGGGAGGGATAGGCAGAGGGCGAGATTGTGAGCGTGGTTTGATACTGTATATACAGTTCAGAGACATATCATGAATTTATACTGAGTGTTTTAAAGCCCGCTTTCATGTCTTGATTTTTGGAGAGCACCATTATGAAGCTCCTTAAATAACTCACACTTGAATTCATCTAAGGGAAAATAACTGACGAAGCCCCTTAGATAAGTCACACCTTGAACGACGAGGCCCTTAAAGAAGGTCACGCTCCATGTCATCTAGGGGGGAATGTAACTGACGAAGCTCCTTAGATAAGTCACACTTTCAATGACCAGGTCCTTAAAGAGAGTCACACCTGAAATCGTCTAAGGGGAAAAATAACTAACGAGACTCCTTAGATAAGTCACACCTGAAATCGTCTAAGGGGGAAAATAATTGACGGAGCTCCTTAGATAAGTCACACCCGAAATCGTCTACGGGGGGAAATAATTAACGAGGCTCCTTACGAAGGTCATCTTCGAAATCCTCAAAATAATGAAATATTTGCTACTTTAATATACAACGGAACAGCCACAACATCTCCTTCTATATCTACCGAAATTACTTCCCCAATATACCCATCAATTCTATCAGTAAATCTTATCAGAAAGATGCTCCTTGCCCCTCGGCGGACGCTCAAATCTCCTCGCAAAAATGCTTCGCACCCAATCCCCTACCACCAACGCATAATACTTCCCCTTATTCAACCACTTCTTTGGACTTGGCTTTCCTGGTTTGCGTACCCGAATCAGATAGTACAACGCCACTGTTGCAAAAATGTTAAATGCAATGTACCCCCATCCGATACAGAAATTGCGCCATCGCTGACTCCATCTGATCTCAGAACCGGCAAGAAACTGGTCACCAGACGATAGGGAGCAATACTCGCAGTTGCTCGTGGCAGAAGGATTGTAGAGTTGGCCGGGTGCGCCGAGCTCAAAATATCTCCGGAGATATTCGCCGCAGGTAGCCCCTGAGGGCGGATTGAAAATGGCGAGTTCGTTCCTTGCACAGCGAACAGCACGACCGTGGAGCACAGTTGCAGCGAGGCCTCCGACAGTATATGTCAAGGGAGAGACGCGCCACATAAACAGCCAAAATCCAGGTAGCGCTTTAGGCGTTTGAAGAACACCGTTGAACGTAAGCATCAAGCTGAACATTGTAGTAGCGATATTACCGGCTGTTTCAGCATCAGGTAACCCCGCAATGACCATGTGCGCGAACGTTGAGCCAAAGACGAAGAATTGGACGGAGTAAATGAGGAAAAGACCCTGTCGTTCGGAGGATTGGTGGACTCCAAAGACGGGATAGTAGAGTGATGCCCAGACGATAACGCCGAGGAGGATTTGGTAAGGGAGTTCGACCATGATGTTTGCGAGAAGGAAGGCTTGCCAGCTGTATGCCCGGGATGGGCGCTCACGGACTTCGAAAAGACTTCGTTGTGTTACAAACCGGGGCATAATCTGCAAGGAAGTATAAGTAAATATTGCTTGAGCTGGGATTGAATAAACGAGAGCATACCTGTTGCACAAGTGTGCTGAAGATGGTGGTAAGCATGAAAATAGAGAAAAGGGTATTCTGAAGACCAGCTATCGACGAGTTCTGCTTGTAAAACGAAAACCCGCTGGAGCAATGTTAGTATCCATCTGATCCATGTCAACGGTAGGTCTTTGAGGTCACTCACATAAATACTGCTGCCATGAAACCCAAGAGCAACTTTCCCCAAATGTATGACGGCGTCCGCCAATACTGCTGGAAAACACGGACTGTAACATGGTACACCTGATATCTGAAAGGCATGGCGAATTCGCGCACCGATTCCTCGGATTCTTCCGGTCCTTCTCCTTTCTCGTTTTCCGAATTAAGACGACTTATTTCTTCTTGAACCTTTCGTGCTTCTTCACTCTCATTCCATATAGTCGGCCAATCTTGCTTCGATTTACCGCTTGGCCCTGCTCCAACAACGTCCAACATGTACTCAGCTGGGTTGTCCTGGGGCCCGCAGGGCTCAGCACCATTCCTTTCAAAGTAGTCGAGGAGCGTCCGAGAATTCTCGCCAATATCGCCAAAGTATACGGTTCTCCCGCCCTTAGCAAGAAACAGGAGTCGATCGAATTGTTGGAAGAGTATGGCTGAAGGTTGATGGATCGTCGACAGCACTGCCTGCCCATTATCTGCCAGTTTTCGCAAGAATGCAACAATCGACCATGAACTCTGCGAGTCCAGACCCGAAGTTGGCTCATCCAAAAATAAGAGAAGTGCCGGTTTGGCAGCTAACTCAACACCTATGGTGAGAAGCTTGCGCTGCTCCACGTTGAGACCCTCGCCCGGATTGCCAACAACAGCTTCGGCGAAATCCTCCATGTTCAGCATCTTGATGACATCCTCCACGTATTCGTATTTTTCTTCCTTTGAAACCGATATCGGTTGGCGGAGCATTGCCGAGAAGCGGAGCGCTTCGCGGACGGTAGTCGTCTCTAGATGCAGATCTTGTTGCTGAACATAGCCCGTTTTACGTTGAAAAGACGTCTCCAATGGCCTGCCGTTTACAAGCATATCTCCCGTAATGACGCCCATGGTAGTGCGTTGCGCGAGTGCATCTAATAAGGTAGTTTTGCCCGCACCCGAAACACCCATGAGTGCAGTCAGCGTTCCAGGCCGCACCCACCCAGAAACATTGTCTAGCAGTCGTCTCGGCTCACCTTTGATGGTTATGTCGTACACAACATTCCGCCAAGTAAACACATCCGTCTGTGGAGGAATGACATTGAGGGCTTCGTCCTGGCTGTTATCACTCATAGCACCATTGGCCGGGGACACATTCACATCATCCTGCCCAAGCGCCCCAGGCGGCTTCTCTTCGTCGTGGTTTTCAAGAAGGTTCCTCGGGACGTAGCCCCGTCGAAAGACGAGATATTCGGCCGACGAGATGGTCGCCTGATTATATTCAGTCGCAAAGAGGTATAGAGCATAGAAGAAAAACATAAATCCGAAAAGAATGCCAAGGTTCCTCCAGATGTGCGAATAGCTATAACCGTAGCTTGCTTGAACCCATCTGTCACCAGAAACGGTTCTCTCACCAGGAACGGCACCAGCGATAGCGCATTCAAAATTATTTCCGGTCCCGTAGGGAGGCACTAGTGTGGAACATTCGTACCGCTGTCCGTGCACTTCGTTGACAAGAATGGATTCGAAGCCGTAAGCAACAGGGTTAATCCAGCTGATCCATTTGAACCACGGATGCCTATAATAACAGTTAGCTTCAGACACTCTTCAGCTATCAAGTACATACCGGGGTTGTACTCACATATAAGATCTTTGTATAGTGAACCCGGTGTATATCACGATGGCAAGAATCATAACTCCTGCAAACGCCAAGGCCTGTGAAATAGTCTTCGTAGCCGCAGCAAGTGTGCGAAAGATAGCTGACATGGTCAACATAGTGATAAAGGTGAAGAGGAAGAAAATGAAGAATTGCGCTGGCTCCCTCCGTAGGTCGCCTAGAAAGTATAGGATAACGTTGAAAACGGTGGCGATGATAAATTTGATTGGGATATCAGAGAGGACACCCGCAAAAGCCTCTGCATAGGCATGGTAAAAGGCGAAGCTGACATGTTTTGCTACGATGGGCCGTTGTACATCTGTTTCAAGGTCAGTAAATGACATGACATATTTTGGGTAGAGGTAGAGCCTCACAAAGTCTGTAAAGAATGTTAGCTCGTTTCCATAGCTTCTCAAGGTCATTTAGGAGATAGCACTTACCCATTGATTTCAGTAATCGACATCAAACCGTTCAAGAGAATAGCAAAGAAAAGAATTGACCCCTTAGCAAAAAAGGCATCCGTTCTCTGTGGGGTCCCAAAGAAAATCGAACCTATAATTAATGACATTACGATCTGACTCACAATGGTCGCGATCGTAGACGTTTTCTCGCCCCATATACGCTGATACGCCCGGATCATACACAACTTGAGCTGCATGAAAATACTGATTGTGTAAGGCGACTTCTTGGGGACATGCTTTGCCTGTGCCTGGCGATGAGCTTCCCGTTGGGCGGTCAGAGTCTCGTCGGGTTCTGGAAATTCCATTTCAGTCTCTTGAATTTCTTCCTGTAGATCCTTGAATGCCTGGGATTGGAGCCAATACTGCTCGAATTCCTGTGCTGTTCGTGGAACTTTGTTTTCGAATCCTTCCCTCGGCTTTCGTTCTTTGGGATTGGTGACAGATGTCAGAAAATCGCCTGTCGTCTGTCGCTGAGGACAGAACCATCCCATATCCTCGAAATACTTCTTTGCCATTTTTGCAGAGCCGAAATATATTTGCCGACCTTCGTACAACACAATCGCTTTGTCAAAGATGTCGTAAATGGCCTGGCTAGCTTGATAGATGGCGAGTAGCTGGGTCATTCCCCCGACATTGGAACCAACTTTCAAAGCGCGGGTGAATTCCAACGCCGTTGCTGCATCAAGTCCTCGTGTGGAGTTGTCCCAGCTTATCACTTGCGACCCCGCAAGGGCAAGTTCAGCAATGCTCACTCGTTTCCTCTCTCCTCCGCTAACTCCACGAACGTAGTCATCGCCAACCTTGGTGTTTTTCGTATGGCTCAATCCGAAAATGGTCATTACCACTTTCGTAACATGCTTCGCAAACGTCTTCCGTGGAATGCCAAGAATCCGGACTGATGGAGTCCGCGCTGCAGCCGCGAATTCCAGTGTCTGGCTCACGGTTAGATGGGGGAAGTGCTTCTCATCCTCCGCACTGTATGTGGCCTCGCCGCGGAGCTCCTTATTGAACACGTCTTGCGGTATGCTGTTGTAATGGATCACTGAGTTTTCTCCTTTCTTAAGCCCGTGTAGCTCTCCGGCAATAGCTTTCAGAAATGTAGAGCATCCGCTGCCTGGTCGGCCAAGTACAATCAATAGCTCACCCGCCCTCAAGTTGCCGTTGAAATTCCTCAAAATCAATTTCTCCGTTTTCTTGCCAAAGTATTCTCGCAGTCGGAATGGAACCATCAGCGGCGAGACAACAGTGTTCTGGTAGTGCATGGCAGCTCCAGACCCCGAGATACTGAGATTCTTAAATGTCACGCCCGTTCGAGTACGCTTGATTCCTTCATCTTCCATCAATTTCATAAACATCCGGGCCCATTTGTAAAAATTGAACTCTGGGCTTGTCGGGTCCAGCACAGGATCTCCTAGTTCGATACCCGCCAATGTATCACGTCTTTCCAATTGCGCACCACTCCCTCCGCGACGACTGGACGTCCGTGATAGTGCCGCCGCGACGGTGGCATTGTCGGCTTCATCGCTAGGGGAAGAAAATGTCCTTATAGCTTCGTAAACCGCGTCGTCATCATCAGCGGAATCAAGGTGGTTACTCGAAGAACTGAAGGGTGTCGCCGCGGGCGAATCGTAACGATGATTTCCGTAGTCATGATTGGCTGAGTGATTGTGATCGCGGGAGTCCGCAGGGTTGGAGCTCATTTCAGGCAAGCGCAGTAACAGATTGAGCGAGGGAACGCGCTTCAGCAGCTGGGTACAGATCACGGAAATCGTCAATGGGAAGTTGGAGTTCTAGGAGGACCGAAGAGAGTTTGCGAAGAAATATCCTTCGTCTTAGTCTGGAGAGACCTTTTTAGGTTCGAAAGAAACTGCCATTATTCGCTCCAAACACGAGTAATACTCGGAGAGTTAAACTCATATGATTCCTTGGATTGCTGTAGAGCGTCATCGCTGTCTTACAACAGCACATAGTCGTCAACTTCGTCATCTTCACTCCACATATTGGAGCGATCGCGAGCACGACAGCAAATAGGAAGAGTGAAGAAATAGATTTGATCTCCGTGAAGATTGTGACAAAATAATGTACCGCACAGGCTTGCATAATGCCCGTGTGTGATGCCATCCGAGCACGATGACCGCACGGCTCCATGGACCGTGGCGCGGACGAAAGTCAATCTGGGCTGGCGGAGATCAACAGCGATCCCAGTTAGTGTTTTAAAGTTTATCTCGGCCAAGCCAACTACCGACGTCGAGCATCACGGAACATCGAAAAGGCGATCCGACTTTTTTGCGATAAACACTCTAACTCCGCTCGGGTGGGTCGAATAACGAAATGTCCTGGGCTTGAGTGATTCCCATCCGTCAGCTGTTCATAACTGCCCTCAGTATTACAGAGTCCCGGGCTCGGGGCTCGGAGCACGGAGTCTTCCGTCGCCTTGAAATTGTCGGGTGGTCCCAGCTTCTCAGCCACAACGCAATCCAGACCGAGGTCTAAAAACAAGCTTTGAAAAGTCCGGCCAAAATACTGTACACTTGCTCCCTCCCTCAGTATTCAAACACCATCTAAACGAAAGCTCTTCAGTTCAGTCGCGTATTCCTGATCAACTTCTGCTTAAGGTGGGTGTGAATCTGGAGCGTTGCAAATATGGAGCGTCTGAGATCGACTGCACCGGGTGCCTCGTCCTTCGGCGAAAGAACTGAGAATAATTAAGAAGACTGCAAAAACGGCACCAAGGGCACCGCATCTCCATTTCAACCCCTAGTCATGTGAACCCAAAGCTGTCTGCGAGTAAGGACCCGGATGCCTTAAACGGACCTAACAGTGGAACTGCTGTCGTGAAAATCATCCACTGCGACCCAAACGAGAATGCGGACAGAGCCTAGCGGAGCCGAGATCGAGCAACAGAGCCACATATGACGTCTTCCCTGTAGCGTTGCGTTGAGATAGGGACAATAACTGAGGTGTACCTGTGATGTTAGAATATCTTGCTACGCCCACAAAATGATGACAAAACAGAGATAGAAACAAATCCGCATAAGTTGGAGTTGCACATGATGTGTCAACGTTCAGGTAAGGGCTTCTCTTAGGGTTGAACCCGGGAATGGGCCAAACATGACTTGTTGGACGATTTAAAGATTCACGCCTCCGAGCAGGGCACTCGATCAAGTAAAGCTATTTGCAGGATGTTAAGGCCGTGACGGTGAACGTAAAGAAATGATGACCCACCATCATAGAAATCTAGACGTGGGACTGACCAGAGAGCTTTTAGGCTGAACTTGCTGCAACATAAAATCATGTGCAAGGCCTTTTCGCCGGATACTGGTAATCATCTAGACGCAAGTTATCGAACAACGGTGCCTCGTTGATAGCAATTTTCGAGTCCCCAGGCGTGGGTCCACTTTTAGACGAAGGCTGCCACCACTGGCCGTGGGATTGATTCCATGTGATCGCATGCTCAGAAAGCAACTGTAGCTCAAGGCCACTGGTCAAAATAAGTCAAGCAAAGCGATCTTTTAAAGGTTCACCAATGAAGACGAAGTTGCTCGGCATCAATTCAGCCTCGTCTGATAGACAGGAGTGCAGGTTGAAGCGTGTCAAACGCGAGAGAATCCGCTGCCGTTATCCACAGATCACAACGCTCAACACCAAATTATAGGTCGCCTGCACCAAGCCAGCGACTTGGTTGAAGGACAATCACATAGTGAGCAGAAAGCCAGACCTGACAATGGGGTTATCATCTGGGGCATGTTGACTTCCATGATACTATAATAAGATCATCATAGACTCAGTCTGGAAAAGTAGGGCTTATGATCATGGTGGTCTGGACTGTGAGGAGATGGTCCCTCACGCTTGCTGCAAGCTCACTCCATGTCCTCGCTAGCTAACGAGCGGGAAACAGCAAGAGAATTAAGGAGATTTAAGTGCCAAGGTTATTATCAAAATACCATAATAGCGAATTAGCGATCGCGATGAAACTCCTGATGTAGTATCATGTCACGTTGAGTTATTTTCGTCGCGAGGACGTTGACAACGACAATTTGCGAAGAGAAATTGCGAAAAGGAAAAGGCACAGGACACTAAATTGCACAAATTACATAAGCAAAACTACATAGCAGAATTACTTAGCAGAATTACGCCAAGCCTTGGCCTTTTCGATCTGGTGGAAGTTTCTTTCAACGTCAACTATTGTCAAAACTTCGATTGCGAACGACACAACATTTTGTGATCTGTGCTACTATATACATGAGACGGGTGAAGTGTCCTGTGGCGTAACTAATAACCTCCAGTCCATACAGAATGCAATGTGTGGTAGTACAGAGGCGAACCGCATAATACTGCTCTGTGCTTTCAGCGCTCCGTCGCGAACCAGGATCGGGAAACAATCAGATAGAATGATGTGAACAGGAGCAACAATTTCAAGACTGGTCCTGGGACTTGGGCTTTCAGGCTGTTTCGCCGACGAGATACCCATCGAAATGCATGTCTCGCTTCAAAGCGGGCCATTTTCGCGTCGACCTTTGTTCCAATCTTGCGTCCGATCATGATCATTCGCATCGCTGCTTCGGCACTTTCGCTCAAAAGCTTCGGAGCATGAGCAACGGCTTCTTCGAGGCTAGTTGGGCCCTGGACCATGCTGGTAAAGGCATCTATCCCTGCGTCATAGTTGACCGTTGCGCCGGTTCCGATTGTTCCAGCGATTGCGACAACAGGGAGTCCGCGTCGCTTTGCACGCAATGCCACTTCACCCGGGATTTTGCCTCGAGGTGTCTGGTAATCAATACCGCCCTCAGCCGTGAATACCAATTGGCATCCATCAAACAGCTTGTCGATACCAAAGTATTCCATGATGGCTTCGAATCTGGGACGCAAAGTTGCGCCAATTAGCACGAACCCAGTTCCCAGCCCACCGGAAGCCCCTCCACCAGGCATCGTGGTTACATCCAGCCCGATCGCCTGCTTGACAGCCGCTGCGTAGGTGTCGAGCGCTGTCGCAAGATGATCGACTTGGGCTGCTGTTGCGCCTTTCTGTGGTCCATAGACCCTTGCAACGCCGTTGGGCCCACACAGAATGTTTTTCCAGTTGCAAAGGACGTCAATTCGAACTTCTCGCAATCGTGGATGCATTCCGGAAAGGTCGATCTTTGACACATGAACTAGAGCTGCGCCACCGCTGGCTCGAGGCAGCTCGGATCCGTCTTCGCTAAGGAACCGGATCCCAAGAGCTTGACACATCCCAACGCCGCCATCGCTTGTTCCCGAGTCTCCACAGCCGATCAGGATCCGATCTGCTTCCTGTTCTAGGGCAGACACTATCAACTCCCCGACTCCGTACGATGTTGTCTTCGTTGGATTTCGTTTATCTTTGGGAACCAGACGGAGGCCTGCAGCCTCAGCAATCTCTATGACTGCAGTGCGTTGGTGTCCACCGCCGATGAAGCCATAATAAGCTTTGACTGGGTCATTGACCGGCCCTGTGACGACCAGTTGTTTGTGTTCTCCGCCAGTTGCCGTTACAAGCGCTCGAGCGAAGCCCTCCCCTCCGTCGAATAGGGGTACCTTCCGGATTGTGGCATCTGGGACGACACGCAAGATTCCCTCTTCGATACAGTCGGCGGCAACATGAGGCTCGAGGCTTTCTTTGAAGCCACTGGGCGCAACGAGGATGTTCATTTTTGGCTTTTGGGAAAAGAAGATATTGTCAAGTGAAAGGTTTAGTTCCTGATCAGAAACGTGCTGATCATCGCGGCCGCGTTGATATGTAGTCGACGAACGTGGGGTTTTGCTTTCACAGCGGCCATTATCAACGTGGCTTTATAAATCTCTGCTCGGCTACTTGGGCCGATGGTGTTACTACCACCTCTCGATAGCTCGTGCTCTCCCATTGATGCTATTTCCGGACTGGGCCGATAGAAGTGAAGGTGGCATTGCAAAAGCTGCGTAACTCTTGGTCGGCGCCTCCAGATGCCTAATTCTCTGAGCCAAGCTGGTCAGGGTTATAGAAAGGCATGAATGCTCTGTCCACTGTGGATGATAAGATGCTAGCAACTATCCTAGTTTTCTGAGACAAGCCTGCTAAAACGCGATCCATTTCAGGTTTCCGCTCGCAGCCGAAATGTGTCAATCGATGTGTCGAGGCTCAACGTTCGCGCAATGGCATACTTCAACAATCTCGAATCCCACGAATGCTGCAGAGCAAATTGTGTGCCAGGGTCTTCTAGATCCGGGGGTCGTGACGATCTGCCCAAAGAGGCTAGACGCGTCTGGAGCTGCCGGAATAGGCTTAGCTTCGATGACATAACAAGGTGCAGGGCGGTGTTTGGAGAAGCTTAAACGAACGATCCGTCTCCAGACAGCGACCCTTGGCACTGCATGTCATTCACCTTGTGCTCCTCATCAGGCCACTGCGCACGCGACTGGGAACCTAATTGGAATCAGTGCTGCATATCACCGTTTCCAGCCCAGTCTCCAATGCACCCTGCGGCAGAATTATTGTGGAAGATGACGTGTCGATCCCTCCATCTCAAACGTCTTGGAAGGATATCAGCGGTAGCGTTCAGTTTCTTGTTTCTATTCCGAACTTTGCGCTCTGTACGGTACCTGCGGTCCTGCGGCTGCAGTGCTACTTCGGCCCCTGCACGTAGCAATTATGCACCTCATGCCTGGTGCCATTCGCAGCCAATCTATGTTATTGGCGGTGCGGTAGAGCGGGAAAAAGGGCCCAAGACGTATGAATGCGATGGCAGATTTTTTGGCGATACGGAGTACCAGAAGTATATAAAACAATACATCGCCGGCATCTTGACTTGCCGCAAATATGCAGAACAGTTCCGTGCGCTCCTACAGATCCTTAAGTCTCTCGTTTCGCCGGGAATACCTCAGCGGTATCAAAGTAGATTGCGCTTGACTAAGGGCAAATCACATCCTGTCTAGCGTGCAGATCTGCTTCTCGGCTCGATTTTCTTTTTCTGAATTCCCATATCCTTGCGGCCCGTTTTGATCTTTATTTTTTTTTCTCGTCCCTTTCGGCTCGATTCAGAGAACCCGAACCCATTAAAGCCACAATGCTTCCTCAAGTTCCTGAAATCGGCCCGAGAGAGGGATCTATCTCTCTCATGGACCGAAATGCGCTGGTTGAACAGGGCTCACTCAAGCAACCGTCAGACGGCGACCTCACGTCGAGCGATCAAGATGAAGCCAAAGAAGATGAAAACCTGGTAAGTTAACAATACTGATTGTCATGAAAATTCTGAATTGCTGAGTGCTGGTAATAGGTCACCTGGTCAGGCCCAGACGACCCTGCCAATCCTCTCAACTGGCCTCGATCGAAAAAATGGATTTGCACCTGGATCATTGCCTTTTATGCCTTTGTTTCGCCTATGTCTTCAACAATGCTGGCGCCTGCTTTGTCCACTATTGCTGAGGAATTTCACATCACCAATTCCATGGAACAGGCGCTGGTAATGTCGATTTTTCTCCTTGCTTATGCTATCGGGCCGTTCCTTCTGGGGCCTTTGTCAGAGATTTACGGTCGTGTTGTCGTTTTACAGACAGCAAACATTGTGTATTTGGCGTTTAATACCCTTGGTGGATTCGCAAAATCAAAGGAGCAGATTCTCGCCTATAGATTCTTGAGTGGCTTAGGTGGAAGTGCACCTCAGACAGTAAGTTGACTGACGCGGAGTTGCTTCTTGAGGACTGGAAATCTGCTAATACTGTTTCTCCTTCTTAGCTGAATGGTGGCATGCTGAGTGATTGTTGGAGGGCGGAAGAGCGTGGTAAGGCCATTGCCATATATAGTTTGGCACCGTTTATCGGTCCAGTTATTGGTCCCATCGGTAAGATCATATATCTAGGCTAACCAACTTAACTATGGTAGTAATTTGCTAACGACTTTCTAGCTGGTGGTTATATTGCACAATATACTTCCTGGCGTTGGATCTTCTGGTCCACGTCAATCTTCGATGCTCTGGTCCAACTTTTCTCGTTCATTTTTCTCCCAGAAACATATGCACCAAAGATTCTACTAGTCAAAGCAAAGAAGTTACGCAAACAAACTGGGAACCCCAATCTTCGTACGAAGTGGGAGACCCCTGATCGGTCCTTTGGCCAGATTCTACGTAAGAATCTAGTACGGCCGCTCATTATGCTCTTCACACAGCCGGCGATTCAGGCCCTTGGACTCTACAGGGCTTATCTTTATGGACTGATGTATCTTCTGTAAGTGATGTGCTTGCCTGTTGATTGCTTAGTCTTCTGGTCCTCTCTCTAACTGGTACTCGTTTCTAAAGCTTGGCCACATTCCCACTTGTATGGGAACAATCATATGGATTTTCTCCTGGTACAGCAAGTTTACACTATATCTCCCTTGGTGTTGGTTTTGTGATAGGGTTACAGATTTGCGCCCCTATAAATGACAGGGTGAGTCTTTCCATCTTCCATACCCCGGCATGATTTTCCCTTGACTGACACGGCTTAGGTATACTGTGCCCTGAAGGAGCGCTTCTCACATCCCGGCCGTCCAGAATTTCGCATCCCCCTCATGGTCCCAGGCGGCCTCCTCGTCCCAATTGGCATTTTCATTTACGGGTGGTCAACCCATTACCGTATCCATTGGATTGTTCCTGACATTGGCTGTGCTATCTTCGCCACGGGTTTGATCATTGGTTTTCAGTGTGTCCAATCATACGTCGTTGACGCGTATAGTCGATATGCGGCGAGTGCCACTGGCGCTGTGGCATTCATGAGGACGATGGCTGGTTTTGGGTTCCCACTCTTCGGTGAAGCGTTGTATAAGAAGTTAGGGCTTGGATGGGGGAACAGTATGCTTGGATTTATCTCCGTGGCGCTGGGAATTTTAGCGCCGTGGGGACTATGGAAATTTGGAGAGAAGTTGAGGGCGTTGAGTAGCTATTGTGCCGGCCCTTCTGGGTGAAGTGTGGCAGGGCAAAGTCTTGTTTACGCACATTGTCTGCGCATCAGGCCTATTTCTCGACGAAACAATTGGCCAAGGCGTGAACCAAGAGCTTAACTGGCAAGTCGCTTAATTGGTAAAACCGCTGACTCTGGTTTGTGTCTCCTATTTTCCTTATGTCTGGCTTGAATGTACATACATAGACAAAACTCCACAGTACATACACACGATGTCGAGTCGTGTTCCGCTAGTGTTTACGCCACGATGAGTCGTGGAGTTCCGGGAAGAGAGTCATTGGTCTAAAAATAGAATTCTGGTCTTTTTTTCACCCTATCTGCGGTATACTATGACGTACTCCGACTGATAGTCTGCGAGAACGTGTACTTTGAAATCACAGAGCAGGAGTTCGATATCCTACAGAACATGATCTATTGAATTTAAGACACCGTCAACTCGTGTGTCTCAAAAATATCTGTTGGAATTGAGCGCTGGGTCGATGCGCCTATTAGTATAGGCATGGTCCTGAATCACAGAATGGGTAATGCTCTTCAAAGCGGGTGAATCTTCTCGATGATACCGATGAGACAAATGGGGGGTTAATTTTAGGACCGTCCCTATAAAAACTAGTTCTTCTTGTGATTACGAGTAAGTGAAAGAGCTGTAGGAAGACCCTGACATTTTTGACAATATTAGGTAGTAAGTCCAAATCTATGGAGTGAAAAAACGCCGAATTCACAAATGCTGAGCAAAATTTCGCATTTGGATCATTATGGCAAATTAGTGAAAGGCCTTGTGCTCAATTCCGGGAGATCTGTGTAGCCCAGAGCAGTCTGCACGACAGAGTACAGACATGTATCAGATTTGCAAAGTCAGAAAGCTTTCAAACAAAGTGAACGTGGCCAAAGTAAGGCGTAATATGAAAGCTAGCCTTGTTAGGGGAGCTCCACGCTCCCAATTCTTGATTGGGGAATGTTGCTGGCGACGTAACGGTGCGGAAGAAATTCATCCTCCACTTAGTGTTCCGCGGAGTGTCAACGTTGAACAGTCCCAAAGGAATCTTGACTTTGGACTCCCAGGTGTGCGCCTTGCGATTCAGCTTCGTAGTGGCGGTGAGTCCGTCGGCGATGGGGTTGTTGATGAAGAAGTGGTCAAACGCGTCGTACTCCGCCCGTATCTTAGACGGATTGTAGATGAACGCTTGGTAGGTGACGTTGTTAGGGTTGACTTCAAACTCGAGGTAGGTCTGCGGGTCGTTTTCGCCGACCGAAATGAAGGCCTCCATCACTTCGTATTGCCAGATGTCATCGTTTGTCTTTTGCTTGGGATCAAAGTAAAAATGTTTCTCGTCCTTCGCTTTGAAGGTCAGTTCTATTGAGTCACCGTTGTAACAAATATCGACGGATGTGCGCGGGAAAGACTTTCGGTCGGGAACGGACTTGTCGAATCGGACAGTGGCTTTGCTAGGGCACTGACGAACTGTGACGCTGGGCGGATTTGGACGATCAGCTGAAACAAAAGCAGCCGTCGCCAGTAGAAGAGATAGAGCGGGGCTGATATGCATTTTGACAGAACTCAATGTTTCCAGTACTATAAATGTAGATTATCTGGAGAGGTAGTATAAAATCACTGAGGAAATCACGTCCCAGCGGCCGATAGCAGATAAAGAAGGAAGTAAAAAAGGAACAGTAGATTGGCGCATGCCGCCAGTTTATGTACTCTTCTCAAGAGCAGTGGCCCCATGCACAACGTCAGCCCCGTGATGCCATCTCGAATCTCGAACCTGCAAGCTCGGGCCCGAATGCAGCGACGGAGAATTTGCAATCGGAATAATAATGTAACGGTTTTCAAATCTGTAGGCTAGGGTGGCATGTTTTGATGTAACTCCACCGCGTTGCCGAGATCCACCCGTGTCAGGGTTAATGGGAATCAAACAGGCGTATGTTGTCACGAACCTAACATCGTCAAGTCACGACAACAACTTCTCCGTATCCTGGCACTCAGATCGCAAACTCGGGTATCGCAAGTAGACTTGATAATTATTTCTGTCCGACTAAGACATACCTTCTTGAACGTTCTAACAGGGCAAAGGAACCGTCCATCGTTCGCGGTACCCATGTTGGGTTGCCGGTCGTTTTTCGCTCGACTATGCAGGTATCTTCCCATGTTCCCAGCAAGCTGTGGAGTCCTGGCATGCACAAAGGCCATCGGCCCAGAAAGAGGGCCCGAGACTGTCGTTCTCTTGACCTTTTTTTTTTTTTTGAATCACTGAGGTATTAAACATTTCTCAAAGGCTCGACGTTGCTTCTGATGCAGCACGAAAATACCGCATCGTTGGAGCTCCTCTAACATGTCACATAGTTGACCATTGGTTCTGGAAAAAAGCAGAATCCAGGGGCGAGGGAGCCGCGCTGCGCCCTGTGTTACACACTGCGATGGTCAGCTCAAAGACTCGAGCAACGTGGGCGAAACTGTTGGGACAGGGGAAACGGCGGCATCCATGACAGGCGGAGAAGCAAGCTTCGAGCACGGGGTGGTCAAAAGATGCGGTCGTTCTTTGTACAGTACTTGATGTGACAGGGGGGACAGAGACAGGCTTCGCGAACCCACGACGCACTGGTCGAAGCCATCAACAAGACAAATACTGTGTAGGTCCTCGACTCTGCAGCTCGAGCCGTTCACGGTTCACGCTTGTTCGGTTCTGGGTTAGTCATCAACCTGCCGCAACGCTGAGTCCCGTCATTATTTCTTTAGCCGGAGGCAATCGGATTATTATTGTACCGAGCCTTTTTTTCGACTAACCTTGCCCAATCCGACGGCTGACTAATTCCGACCTCAGGAAATCCCCGGCCCTACTCCGTACTGTGGTACGGAGTAGAGTTCCGACGACTTCACAGGATCTCCGTGTGAATTCCATGAACACGATTATATGTGCACCAAAGACTACCTACACTCAAGGGCACCGCTGACAATGTTTGTGATTCGGTCCTTTCGTGTACATACATACCGCAAGAGTTGTTGTCCCCAATAAATAGGGCTCGAAGTTGTGTCCCAACTGACCCTTCGATTTCGGACTGACCCTCTACTACGGAGTCCGTAGTAAAAGGAACTTTCGTAGCGCACCCGTAACTTAGTGCACCCGCAGTGATTCGCGGAAACTGATGCCCTAACGCTCCTTAAGAGTAGTCCCGTAATACCCACTCGTCGTACGGAGTAGACTTCTATCAGTCATTGACTACCGTAGTACATACTGCAAACTCCGTTGCGCGTGGCATTTTCGATTCGCAGCGCATTCGTGATTGCAAGTTGAAGTCGCTGTAAACAGCTTTGAAATGGGAAAATCGTGTACGTACGAAGTACTCCGCATTTGAATTTTATGTTGAGTCGACGCGTCGCGTAGTTTGTGAACTGGATTGGCTGAAAACCTTTTTGTTAGTTCGTGGAACGTTAACGTAGATCACGGGTCAACGACTGATTCCACCCAACGACTTGAGGTTCTCGTCTACGAGACCCGATGAAAAACCACAATTTCTCAACAACGAGTAGGAAATATAAGATTAGCCTCAAGGAGGTATAAATTGACACTGAATACTACAAATAAATGGCTTTAAAAAACTCCAGAACTGTGTGTGACGCTGTAGAATGTGGGCGAGATTAGGAACAGTCGCGTTGACACTCATTAGGAAGAAAGGCACCACCATCAGAGGAAATCAATGCTCCAGGAAATAAATACAGCCCGGGGGGAATCTCTGAGAAGCCTATCTAGTCATAGGCGGGCTCCTCGTGGGTTTCCATTGCCTGAGCGGATGATTGAGCACTTGCTTCACTTCCGTTTAGAGCTGATCCCCCTAGCCTCAGCTGTGTTCCCATGTTTGCGATTGCAAGAAGCATCTTAATCTTGGTTCCGGCCCTCCCTGGCATCTCTGGACTGCTAATTAACCCCTTCCTAACCAGTTCGCTCTACAGTGGCCAGAGCTAGCTTCTTTCCATGGGGTTGTGCACCTCGCCAGGCTGTTTCTCAAATTCTGCGACTCCAGGAGGCTTTCCGAGCGTTCAATGCCTTGCCAAAGGTGCCATGTTGCTTCCTAGTTGTCTCCCCGGACCCTTCCATATTTGCAGGCATCGGTTCCTCTTGTTCCTTTCCAACTGAAAGTGCAAGATGGTTTCTTGGAGCGAATTCTGTGCGCTGTACTACATGTACACCCTAGCTACAGCTTCCTGATTATCTCAATACACCTAGACCGTGACTGGAGACTAAGTTTAATCTCCCAGAGCATTTGCGATCATATTTGTTGGAACGATATGGCAAAACATGGTGTTTTCACTCTAAGATAAAGGACGAGGACATGATTAGCACTGCTGCACTGCCTGGGCACAAAAATCCAAAACAGCAAGAGGAATACCTAGTCCAGAAGCGACTTGGAGAGCAGAAGATTATGTATCTCAATTTTCAGGTCTTTTAAACATTGCGTGGGTATATTTTGTCACCGCACTGGGTACGAGGAAGCTGAACAATGCGATCTCAACTCACTCCTCCCCTCCACTCAACCCCCAACACTTCGAAATTCTCGGATGGATTGGGTATAGCAGGCAAGCGATAGCCCAAAGATCATATGAGTCCATTCACAGTTTATTTTCTTTCATGCTAGACCTTCTTTTGTGGTGCAAGGATGCAGCATTGGCCTTGTGCACTCGCTTCCAACCAAAGTGGCATTAGAGGGTAGCCAGAAGAACAGTGCATATAATTGTAATTGAAGAAGCATCAGAAACAAGCTATCTTCACAAAATTTCAAACCTCAAAGCAACAGCTTCGTTGTTGAGCTTTTTATCGTTGTTGGAAGACAGGTTGTCGTGACGGTCCGCGCAAGTCGTTGGGTGGAATCAGTCGTTGACCCGTGATCTACGTTACATGGAGAACCCCCCCCGTGCATCCCGACACGTCGCTCTTCAACATTTCCCCGGCTCACCTTTCAACCTCAACTATCTACCGCATGTTATCTCCTTTGCGGCCACTTTTTTGTTGGCTACTCGTCCCGTCCTGATCGCCCAACTGACTCGAATAATTAGTTCTGCTGAAAATGCGTACGAAAGCACCTCCCCGTAGAGCAGTATTGGGTGAATTTTGCATGAAAGGACATGAAGCTGGTACCAACAAGCAAACGCAAGTTCTGGGTGGGGGAAGACAGACTGTGAGTTGTCCCATCTCCAAAGGGGCTTGAAGGAAGAATGTGATCACGAATTTGGGGACACTTAGGTTTCCTATGAAAGCTCTGAAGAAACATCGGGCGAGGAATACTTGCCTTCAAGAACAAGGAGATCAGTAAAACGACCGCGAATATCAAGCCCGCAAAGTGCTGCCAGAGCAGAACATCACTTTTCCGCTGTTATCACCCCACCTACGGGTGAAACTCAGCAATCCTCTTTATCCGCCTTACCCCAATTACCTGAACCCAACCCTTCTTTGCCAGTATCTACCCCACCAACAACAGCGTCAGCCAACGAAGTCGAACCTCACAATGAAAATGCCGCGCACGAGTCCCATCAAAGCTCTACTCCCATTTCTTCCATGCATAACGATATTCTTTCCGAGGCTAGGCTTCGAGGCCTTACCGAGAAAGACTGGCTGTACATCCTTTCGCGCGCAAAGGGTTTTTCCCGTGAGGAGTCCCGTGCAGATAGCCTGGCCATTCAGGGACGTGAAGCGAAATCAGCGCATTAAGCTCCTAGAGGCGCAATTAGCGGAAGCCAAGGCGGAGCGAGATGCGGTCATCCAACGGTTTGCAGATCCATCCTCTACAACCCGGCGTGATGAAACCACTCAAACTTGTCCACAGAATAAAGAGACGATGGAAAAGGTCATGCAGCATCTCGTGAGACTCAGATCCGTTTTTAACACGTTAATGAGCGACAGTAAAATCCTCATGCCTCAGACCAGACAGAACACAACAGTGATGATGGAACTGGGGCACAGAGGAAGGGAGATCTTTGATAAGCTCGACCAAGTTACTAAGGAGATTCAGGTTATGAATGGCGCTGCCTCGAATGAGAACTGACAGTGCACTCTGGAAGATGACCCATGGCTGCATGGCGTATATCTTGATTCGAGCAGCCGATGTGAATTTCTTTTCGCGGAAATGAATTCAATACTCTACCGTTCATTGAGTTATCGCACCCTAGCCGACTGTTTACTGAGCTCTCTGCGGGTGAAGTATGGCAGTGTCAGTATCGGTGAATCTGATGGGAAAAGCTTACTTAAGTGGAGGATCTTCCGACGCGGTGAAAATCACGGCCCTGAATAAAGGCATTTCCAATGTCCGCGAATGATGTTACTCGCAGAGTGACTAACCTGGGCAGGTACGATCGTACCATATGTATGCATGTCCGCATGTACACATATCACGCCAACGGCAAAGGATCATCACCAAATGATGGCTCACGAGGTCTATAAAAATGGCCGCTTGACAGATATCCTCGAAGAAACTTCAACTCGCTCATCGACACCGACCTCTAAATTTCTTCAGCAACTCTGACCACACGGCTTTGACCGCACCTCTTGATTGACTCACATATAACTTTATCAAGTTCAAACTCAGCCCCTCTGCAACATTCCATAACATCCATCATGGCGCAGCAATCCTTCAAAATCGTTCAAACATTTTTTCAGCCTTCCCCCGGCGTACAGCCTGGCTACTTTTACAAAATCAAAACATCATCGAATGATCACAAGTACCTCCACGCAAATGACACCACCCCCCGTCGCATTGACGCAAGAGGCAAGTATCTGGATTTTAAGACCGTTCCAGCGGGCGATTGGATCGTGGGACGACTTGAACCCAGCCGAACGTCCAAGGGCAAATTCAGTCTGTCCTCGACTTCCAAAAGGCCACTTAAAGGAGTCGGAAACACCTGGAATCGAAACATGATTGACATCAAGGATATTCACCCGTATGTTGAGCCCGATGTCGAAGGCTTTGAGTCCGACGAAGAGCCGCCTCTTGACAACAGTGAGAAATCGAAGAAACTTCGCGCGCAACTTGGATTCTGTGAAGAAGACTGCCGAGGGTGCCCTACTTGTTATAATGGCAAACTCATCGAGGCGATATTGTTCAAACGCGGTACGCAGTGGCTAGCTGCATTCTATGCGTCGTTTCCAGATGTTATAAGGATACTAGAACACGAATCCGACGTGTATCGACTGATTCAAGGCAAGGGGATAGGGAGGCAGTTTGTTGGTTACGTCACGGAGAATGGCAACAGAATAATTGGGTATGTGATCGAGAGCGACGAACGTATGTCCCGTCATTATCCTGTGTCACCGGACCGCCACTTGAAAGCTTGCAAGGACGTGTTAGCTAAGTTGCATCGTTTGGGTATTGCACTTGGCATGATTCGACCGGATACGTTTTACATTAAGGAGGACGGCACTGCGGTGATCAATACCTTTGACACTTGTGAGCTCAGTGCAGGCCGGAAAGATCTCGACGATGAGATGCGAGGACTCAAGCAAGCACTCGATCGTCCCGGCTGTATCTCAAATTTGAGCAAGACATTGAAAGCGCAGATACAAGCAATTTATGACCGTGACGGCGGTGTGCATCAGGCGATTTATGAGCAAGCGTTCTCCCCCTGGAAAATCACACTTACTGAAACGGAGCACAGGAAACTTCTTGAATACGCAAGGGAGGAGTATGCGGGTGCATGTCGGAAGCCACCGTTCCCTGAGGGCCAGATCTGTCACGCAGATTGTGACCGTTTCAATACTGATGTAGACGAGTAGCATAGCAAGAATTTAACATCTCCACTCTCATACTCATACTCATCGCTCTTCCATAGACGAGAAGTGACAAAGTAACAATGGATGATTCCACTCAATTCTTCTCCTCATTAACCAAAGCAAATCAAAGCATCATGGGCATAACGGAGTATAATGCCACAATGATATGATGATAGACGTTGAGTAAAGTCAAAATAAGCCGCGTTGCACGGGCCGCAGCATCAACGGCCAGGGGAAAGTTGACTCCCACTAGTCATTCCTTCCACACGGTCGAGTATCGGGTACCTAGAGAGCCAACAATAGTAGCGTGATGTGTACGTGTCACGAATGGTTGGCTTAGACTGCACGGCGACCCGAAGGACCGTATGACTCGATAGGCCCAAAGAGGAGGGGTCAGGTCCGTCGATTTGCTGCATAACATCTGGCAGCAAGCGTCCGGTGGAGGATCCTTGTGTTTGTATTGTATTTTGCGGTAATTCATGCCCTCCTTCATCGATAAATCAACCTTCTCGTTGTTTCTCATATTGTTTATCGTCCCAATTACATTGCCGTCGATGTTGTATGGAGGCGGCAGTACTAATCCGTAACGGGCTAAAGCAGGCATGTGACGTAATCCGGGTGACCTCGGTCATTTAAGCTTAACCATTGGGCGGGAACCGTTCAGTCACATGGCGTCTCAGGCCCTAAGAAATCCACACCAACCCCCCGCGTGGTACCGTATTCGAGTCACAACCCCGGTTTTCGCGATATTACAAATACCGCTAGCTTCCGTTAGTCAGTCATCAACTTTCGTCGGGTAAATTATTTCATCATCATGACAGTGGACGCCATACTCCGTATCGATAAACATATAAATAGCCCCCCTCCCCTCTCTCAGTCCCGCCTCTTTTTCTGCCGCTTTGCTACTCTGTTCGTCAAGCTCTACAGATTACTCATTTCGTCTTGCTGTGTTGACGACCCTTTTGCCCGCCAAACAATTCGAGACGGATTACAGACGATATCGGCTGCCAACTTTCTACCTACCATTCAGATAACACATACTGCAACAACTACAAGAAACAAACAAACATATCGACACCCTACTCACCTGCCCACAGGGTCACTTTACTTTCTATCTCGGTGCTGAACGCTCTCAACCCATTTTCAACACAAGCGGGACGTTCTGTTCCTACTCGCCACGATGCTAGATTCTCGCAGTGGCTTTCAGAGCAAGAAGACTACCTCTCGTAAGTCTAACAAGCGAGAAGCACATCGTCAGTTAGCCAGGGCTGCACATCTAGCTGGCCGCCAATATTTTGACGACCTTGAGGCTTCTGAGTATGGCTCTCCCGTAGCTTCGTGCAGTGCGTCTCAGGCCGTCTCCCGTGAGCCATCTCGTGTACAGTCCCGCGCACACTCTCGAATGGTATCTAGAGAGCAATCCCGCGAACCAAGCAGAGACCCGTCCGAGGAAGAGTTCGAAAGTGAAGAATATGAGGGTTTTGAGACCGACCCAAAGTATGTACTACGTCCTTGAGAATCTATCTGCGAATGAAAAGTACCTTTAACTAATAGCGCCCACTGTCTAGTGCTCTCGATGATGAATCTGAACAGATGGTGGAGCGGCCTCTTATGACTGTCGTCGAAGAATTACTCGACCGAAAACATTACTCCCTGCCAGAACGCGAGCAACAATTGACTATTTTCACACACATCCTGACACGCCACTACGCCGAGGAAGAAATTGACGGCTATCTTCCCGAGCTCCTCGAGGTCTTTTTGCATAACATCAAGCAAGAAGCGAGCGAAAAAGAAACAATTCTGTCACTCAGAGCTGTGGCTCTCCTTGTCATCACAATGATGGACGCAGGAGTCTACGACGAAGCGAAAAACCTGTTGAAACGCAAGATAACAGGCAATTACTCACTCGATATCAAAACCGCTGCAATCCGCACTTTGGGTGCATGTGCTTTTTTTGGTGGTGCAACTCCAGAAGAATGCGAGGAAGAGATGGAATTCTTTATGGAAATCATCACTTCCGACGGCCACTCTATCGACCAATTTGACGAGCCAGCACCGGTCCTCGCCGCAATTCAGGAATGGGGTCTCCTCCTCACGAATTTGGGTACTTACGAACACGGTAGCGAAGATGCAGTTGAAGCAATGGCCGATCAACTTGACAGCACCGACGTCGAAATCCAGATTGCCGCCGGCCATAACATTGCTTTGCTCTATGAAATAAGCTACACCCCCCAGGGAGAAGATGAAGAGATTGACGAAATTGGGTACGAACTCGAGCAAGAGCGCCAAAGGCCAAGACTTCGACACAATTACAAAGATAAGCAGGGCCGCTGGCGCGTTCAGCGCTACAAAGTCTACCACAACACCCCCGCCATCCAAAAGAAGGTCTGGGAGCTGCACAACACCTCCACCAAACGCCCCATCAGAATGCACGAACGCCGTTCTCTCAAGCTCCATTTTGAAGCTATTTACGAAACGCTGAAAAACCCGCGTTACGGTCCTACCTACCGCGCCCACCCAGTCATCAACCAAGACCGTTCCGTCAACTACGGCACCCGCACCACAATCAGATTCCATCGTTTCCACCAGGGCCGCAGCAGTTGGTGGAAGTGGATACGACTCATGGCATTGCAGCGCATGTTGGCCGGTGGCTTCTGGAACCATTACTACGCGGACAGCAGAGCGATTTTCGACACCCTCCCAGATTTATACATGTCAGATCCCTCGGACGGCAAGCCGGTCAAGCATGGAAAGAAGTGGAAAGATCGCAAGCGATCTGAAGAGGATCTCCGCATGCCGGAGATGAAGAAGGAGATGGATATTGTGCGCCAAACGCAGGAAGCGGAGTATGGGACCTTTTAAGACGAGCCGGCTGCATGATATGTTTCTTTTCTTTCCATCCTTCTCTATTCACACTTTGTTTTTTTTTTTTCTTTGGTGGCTGGTTGGATAGCCTCGCCTAGACAATCGTTAATGTCTTAATTTCTGCACACGCGGAGTTTACAGGAGCATTTTACGGTGGTGATCGGGATTCAAAAGAACTCATGTCAAAAACCGGAAGAAGATTTGTCAATTGCAAGAGCCAAAAAGGGTGGTTTTTCTGCTTTTTGTCAGTTGGACTCCACGGAACATGTCAGGGAAATTGATTTGGGAGGATTCTTTTTTTTATGTTTGATTTTTCAACTGCACAATATCCTTAAGCCTGTATATATTACCGATTGAAGCATCATTTAACCTAATAAAAACCTGAAGTTGAAAGAAAAAGGATATTCGTCCTTAGCCAGCCTGATATCACCCGTATCTAAAATGCGCAGTTGCAAAGAGAAAAGCGACGCATGTCAACAAAGATAGTTTTGGTGCCCATAAAAGTACAAATAAAAACAAACCGCTCTTCCTTCATCTCTGTCTCCGCTTTGAAGCCAATGTGTTTGCGTACATCATCTTGAATCCGTTACTCAAGGCGGTGATGTCTGGATACGGGTTCTTCTGCAGCTCATAACCCTGAGGTATTACTTTGACCGGCCAACTGTTCATTGGCGCATTCTGGCCTGCCTTGAAACAAAGATGGAAGTAACCAGGGTGCTTGGGGTCAATGCAAAAGGCATAGGTGGAGCGGGTGGGATTGGCGGTGGTGTACGTTGTTAACCAGCGTTCTATTAACCGAACAAGGTCAGTAAACGGCGCAAAAGAAATTCATTATGACAATAGTATTGGGGTGACAACATACCTGTGGCGTCTTTTGAACCAGACTGGAACTTTTCGTGGATCATCATATCATCGACCTTTCGCGCCATGGCTTTGACGTGGTTGACAATCAACTCGTCAAGATCGCTGTATGAGTATTTGCCACCAATCTTAAGAATCCTGCCCACAGAGAATTCGTTCTCTTTATCCAACTCCAAAACGTCGATGTGCTGATAGACACCGTCAGATACCTTCCATGTCACCGCCAGGTGATCAGGACCTTTGGAGGATGGTCGGATGACAACGTCGCCACGACTCTGAGAGGCAAGGAATTCTTCGGCTTGAGGGCCGTTGAAGGGGCGGAAGAGAGGATGTTTGATAACTCTGAGAGCACGAGTGCTGGTCTTAATCTGCTCCTTCATTGCCTCCTGGTCTTGACGCTCTTGCTTTTCATCCCATTCGTCACGCATGTGGTCGAAATCACGACGATACGGTCTATCGACCTGGTCGTCACGAAGGGATGCATTGGCAATGAATGCCTTGCGGTTGAGATAAAGGATCTTTGCCGGAACAGTTTGATGAAGGGAGTATAAACTTCGAACAGGGATGTCGTAACGGTCGGTGAGTTCCATTTCCGGAACGAGTACGTCAACACCACAGTCGAGTTTCCCGTCAATGTGGTCATCGGTGATGCGTTTGATAGTAATGGGAACCACCATGCCTTCAGCCAACGTCTCTGGAGTTTCACCTGTGAGCATGGTGAAGACGGCATCTGTGCTGAGGAAGACGAATTGTTTTCGCAACTCTTCATACGGTTGCTGCAATTCTGCACGGATGGTTTCGAGGGTGGCACGTTTTCTCTGGTTGAGGTTCTTTTCAAGTTGCTCTGCATACTCTTCGAGGATGAGGTCATTAACCTTCTCTTGAGCATCTTCTTTGATAAGCTTCCTAACGATAGCCCCAGGACCGTTCTCATCTGTCTCAGCCTTGATATCTTCCTCGTCAAGCTCGAGCGCGTCAGCAGCCATTTTGCGACCGATATCGTAGTCTTCAGGATGGACACGAGTATTGTCCAGATAGTCAGTGTCAGGATCAGCGGTATCGTAGTCAATGTAGAGGAAACTGGCACAATTGTTCCACACTTTCACTCCCATCGCAGGGTATTGAGCATTGACACCCAGTAGCTCCATTCGATTATTGACAACACCGCCGTTCATGTTGATGATTTTGAGCAGCTGTGTGGCCTTTCGAGGACCAAGACCGCAGACATACGGGAGGAGGTTCGCAGTTGACGGATCGTTGACGGCTTCGTTAATGTCCACACCACACAGATTAACCATGTCGACTAAGGCACTTTCAAGCTGTTTTAGAAGCTTATCATGCGAGATGAGCTGTTGGCCCGGCTTGAATTGAAGAGACACAATATCCCTTCCTAACGAAGCATATTCCTTCATAGGATTTTGCAGGTATTTGGCGAGAGCAACACAGTAGATAGTCAACGGACTTAGTCCAGGATGGTCAGACCTGGCCTTATCGCTAGTGTAGTAGAGTCTTGCAACCTCGTCGTTAACGATGACAACTTCGAGCAAATCACTGACTTCTTCGTCGTTGTCGTCCGTGTACGGGGAACTACGGAGGTTCTTCGCATCAATGAGATCCGTCAATTGTTTAGCAAGCTTGCGTGTCTCCGGCGACATTCCTGAAATACCGATCACATCAGGTTTTCGTCGATCAACAAGGTCAATGAAAGCGTCAACGTCCCTGCCGTCAGCAACCATTCGATCCCGATCACCAAGAGAGAGATCGACAAATTTGCCGTTTTCCAAAACTCGACCGTCTTCTTCGACCCAAACCCAGTATATGGGGTCCTTGCCGATGATACCGTTGCCACATGATAGAGTGAGAACGCGAGGGATGGTACCCAGAATCATACCCTTGGGTTTGTATGGAGCTTGATCAAGCCGCAAAGAGAACGCCTCTCTGCATTCCTTAGCGACGTGGTTTTCGCATTCAGTCTTGATGTTTTCCTTTACACCACGCGTCATGATCCTTTCTAACCTTCCAAGCGCCATGTCAAGCACTTCCTTCCTCGCCTTGTTCCAGGCATCGGCCACTTCACTAAAATTGTCCGATTGAATCTCACGATAAAGTCGTTTCTTGTAATTATCAAAACTTTGAAACCGGACCTTGACCTCGACCAAACCTTCTTCTTCCGCCTTGAGCATGCGAAGGAACAGCTCTGGTCGCCGGGCAATGTCACTGAGTTGTTGGTTGCGCAAGTACTTGAACTCGTAGTAAGGATGATGTTCGTCGATCTTCTTCAGGCCCTTTTCAGTCCTATAACAATCGATGACACCGTTCATGTAGAAGGCCTGTCTCAAAACCTTGCGTACTTTTGGATTCATGATCAATTGCTCCGCAAACATCGCCTTGGCAGCTTTGAGTGCATGTGAGCCATTTGCGAAACTGGTATCAATGAGATTGTCTGCCATATCATCAGGTAACTCGGTGGGATCGTCGATATGATGTCTCTTGGCTTCTTTCATGGCATTTTGAGCAAACTCATCCGCAGATATTCCAAAAGCTCGGACGAGGCCGTATGCCTTGCTGTTGCGGATACGCTCGAAGAAAGTTTTGCTTGCGGCTTTTCGACGTTGAGTAACGGGTCCGTTCTCTCGATTCCCATTTACCAAGGCGACGTCCTTGAGTTCGGCGGAATATTGGAAGTAGAGATAGTCCTGGATATCTTGTAACTCTTCCATAGTTACCGCCGCTGGCAGCATCTCCTCAAACACTTCGTCTTTGACATTTGCAATCGTCTGGAGATTGTCGTAGGTCCGTTGGAGAATGTTCCGCTTGTCGACGAGGGCGCGGAATTTGAGGTCATACTCGAAAATATCCCACAAATCCGTCATGTTTAAGAGCTTCTCCGCCTTGATGGCGTAATCCTGGGCGTCAGAACCGGGTGCTCCAGGGGAGAGTGCGACTTTGGCTGCATGGATGAGGTAATCCTTTCGGTGCTGAAAGATGAAGGGTACCTCCCAATCATCAGTTACCATGAATTCGAGAACCTTGACAATGGCCCTCTGGAATGGCTCCTTCAAATCTGGGTCGAGGCGCTTCTTCAATAACATTAGATTGGAGATCCAAAGGGCCTCCTCCTTGAATTGCTCTTCAGTCAGGATAACGTGCTTATAGGGCTTCCGTGCTATCTGGTAGCGCTCGGGCTCGTCGGTAAATCGGATCTCGTTATCGGCTTCCGTCATCATCTTTTCTGCAAGCTGAGAAGGCTCGAATACGTCTTTGATATCCAGTGGCTTGTCCTCATCGCGGTGCTCTTCTTCTTCCTCCTCTTCCTCCCTCTCGAGGGCGAAGAGGTACTCGGTTCCATCACCAAAGGCTGCGCGCATATCTTCGAGGGCTGCTTCATCCAGACCGGTCGCCTCAGTAACAGCAAGTCCAGAGATTCCTTTCTTGGCCGGACGGGCAATTTCTTCATCCTCGCGCATGCGGTCGCGCTCTTCGTCAGAAAACACATCTTCTTCGATGAAATCGTCGAGGTCGTCATGAAGGCCCCTTCGATCCCGGCCACCCATTCGATATCGATCGACATCTTCCTCTTCCTCATCGTCGTCGAAAATATCATTAATTCCTCGAGAAATGCCACGATCTCGGTCGCCTTTGTGCCCGCGCTTTAGCCGTTTGAATTTTGACTATGACACGTAGAGGTGTTAGTGAAAGGTCCAATGAGCCACACGGTGTTCGCATAGTCATCTGTCCTACCTCTTGAGTCACAGGAGGTTCAAAATCTGGATTATTCTCTCCAATGAGATAAATGTCTTCTTCGTCCAAGTCTTCGTCGTCGACCGCGCGCTCTTCTCGCCGTCGCTTTCTCTTCTCTCGTCGCCTCTGGGCTCTCTCCTCCTCCTCTTCGTCTTCGTCTACGATGAATCCTTCGCGAACCTGTGCCCATTAGCTACTTAGCGCGTCAAAAGTAACCCAGCTTGTGAGGACGTACAGCGCGAGCGGCCTCCTCATCCTCGTCTTCTTCCTCCTCACTTGAGTCATCGTAGCGGCCATTTTGATTTGCATGCTGTGCGGACACTTCGCCGGTTTCCTCGTCATAATCTTCGTCATTCTCCTCGTCGTCGAGGAGCGCCTCGTTTTCTAACAAATCGGCGGCGCTCATGATGATGGCTGTGAATGCAAGTCACGAAACGAAACAATTCAAAATGGGGTATCGCACTGCCAAAGAAAAAGAAAAGGCTTGCACAGGAAAGTTGAACGGAGAAGAGGGAGAGAAAGATAATTCAGTTATGAGGAGTTCACTTCGCTCCCATGCCTTGATGGATGCGCATCAGCTCAATCGACGACGTGAAGCCTGAACAAGGCTAAGCCCGTCTCGGGATAGCGCTGATAGCTCCGGGACGCTAGGGTGTCACGTGCTACAAAGCTTAGTCATTATGTCTTGGCAATCCCGTGATAAAAGATGAGTAATCAGTGTCTTGGCGAGAAATCCCGTGACGGTTTTCCCCGATCGCGAAATTCCGCCGCGAAAGAACAAAAGGACTCGATGCTCAAGGAATGATAGTCAGTGGGTGAACAAATCAATAAGTTATGGAGCCTGCATCGCATCTAGGCGTCAATAGACGTGGCAAATCATTGATTTTATGCAGTCAAAAGCAAGACAATAAGCTACATATATTGAGGTTTGACTTTGGCGCTGTCCAGTGGCTCAGGGGAAGAAGCCGTTTGAAGTTGACCGGAGACTCGACTTATCAGAGACAGGATATCAGTATGGAATCGTGGCGTAGAGACAGCTGATATAGACCAAGTACTCTGTATGTGCTGCAGTAGAGTATTGTGCCAATTATTGAATGGAATCGCCAATCATTGCCTTGACTAACGCTTCTGCACTGAACCATGGAGACGTTGGGTTGAATCGTGAGATTGTTCGTCTCACGCCTCTGTCCAATCTGCTGCGAATTCGCACCTCATCGCCATGAGCCCACCCAACAGACCGGCAGACAACATCCCTGGCATTCCAGCATGCGCTGCATGAGTTCAGACACAAGCCCAACTTCGCACCAGACTATCGTTCACTCTTGCTAGCGCCTTGTGTCAAAACTCCCTGAACCTTGCAGTTAGTCGCGTCCGACCCCTCTCTCCATACCAAACCGGTTCTCCATCCTCGACAAGCGCCAAACGATCGACTCTCGTTGACTGCTCCAGATTTTCGGATTCCTTTTTTTCTCTCCAGGAGGCAAACTCTTCATTCTCTCGTTCTTTTTGCGTTCGTTTTCCTGAAAGCAGTTACGCTCCTCGGACTCGGGCTCTCCGCGACCGCCAGGCATATTCCCCTCGGTGACCCTGCGAATCCGCTACAAAGGAGGAGCTCCTTGGCCACTTTGCTCCGATCGGAACTCTCAAGAGCTCGAGAAAGATTTTCGAAGTCGTCTCTTAACCTGCCAGTCGTGCACGATTCGTGCTGTCCGTCGACGTCGCCATTTTCCCTCCGCAACACCGCCATGGAGGACCCCTTTAGAGCTCGAACGCTGAAACGAAAAAATGTCAAGGGATTGGCGCTCAATGCTGGAGTGTCGAAGTTGGGGTCAAGACCATCAGACGGGGACGCTCAGATTCCCGGAGCCATCGGCAACACCGAAAGTAGTCGCACTGATACACTAGAGATCGGGTTGGAGTTCCAGTTGGATCTGCGAAGTGAGGACTTGATAGTGCTGAAGGAGCTTGGAGCTGGAAATGGAGGAACCGTGAGCAAGGTGATGCATGCATCGACAAAAGTGGTTATGGCCAGAAAAGTACGTCTGTGTCGTCTATCGTCCGAATTCAATATTCGAACGCTAACAACGAGCTTGTCTGCAATCAGATCATTCGAGTCGACGCGAAGGAGAATGTGAGAAAACAGATTTTGAGAGAACTACAAGTCGGACGCCACTGCGATTCTCCTTATATTGTCACGTTCTACGGTGCATTCACAAACGAGGCTAGAGATATTGTGCTCTGTATGGAGTACATGGACTGCGGGTATGTCAAGCAGAAGCTATTAGCTTAATTGACCTCCAAGATACTTGACTTCTAACCCTTCTTTCTCCAGTTCTCTCGACCGCATCTCAAAAGATTTCGGACCCGTTCGAGTCGACGTTCTGGGAAAGATCGCGGAGTCCATTCTCGGGGGGCTCGTCTATCTATACG
Organism: Aphanoascus verrucosus; assembly: GCA_014839905.1. Taxonomy (NCBI): domain Eukaryota; kingdom Fungi; phylum Ascomycota; class Eurotiomycetes; order Onygenales; family Onygenaceae; genus Aphanoascus; species Aphanoascus verrucosus. Next base: position 54,970 of record JACRYM010000064.1, read on the forward strand.
AAGCACATCGGATTATGCACAGAGATATCAAACCATCCAACGTTCTTGTCAACTCTAGAGGACATATCAAGCTCTGTGATTTCGGTGTTGCGACAGAAACCGTCAACTCCGTTGCAGACACTTTCGTTGGCACATCAACCTATATGGCGCCCGAGCGTATCCAGGGAGAAGCATACTCTGTGCGGTCTGATGTCTGGAGTGTGGGCCTCACAATTATGGAGCTTGCTGTTGGTCGTTTCCCATTTGATTCATCGGACACATCCGCCGGAGACAGAGCTAGCGCTGGACCAATGGGCATTTTGGACTTGCTCCAACAAATTGTTCACGAACCAGCTCCTAAACTTCCCAAGAGCGACGCATTCCCTGTCATTTTGGACGACTTTGTGGCCAAGTGCCTCCTGAAAAAATCAACCGAACGGCCAACCCCACGAGAATTATTTGTAAGATTCCTCGCGCGTTCTGGAAATCTCCCTTTCAAACCCAACTGACCTAGATCTAGGACCGCGATGCTTTCATCCAAGCTGCCAAACGAACGCCGGTCAACCTCCGAGAATGGGCAATCAGCTTGATGGACAGACACAACCGAAAGTCCTATCTTGCTCCTCCCGCACCCCGAGCGATCAATCGCGATGGTTCACGAGACTCCATCTCCGAATCAAAATCACCACAGCAGCCAGACCACTATTCTCACCCAACCCCTACGTCCGGAGAAATTCCCTTGAACTACTCTCACGAACCATTCACTCAACACCAAAAACAAGTCCCTCGAAGCGTTGATACTTCGTCAACAATGGGCTTTGAGAATCTTCACATCAATAATGGTCATAGCCAATCACCAATCAACAGCCAAGGCGGCTGGGCAAGACGATCCCCGCATCCTAGTGGTGGGCAGCACTCCGCGGGAAACACGCCTCAACCCTTTACGTCCCCGCGGGTCGCTCCGTCGCCGCACCATGCACCCCCTCGGAATCACCCGCAGTCTGCCGGCCTGCCCTTGAAGACTGGACCACCATCCAGCGGGACTCTGCCTCCGCCTCCTGTCTCTGGCGGACTTGGCTCATGGTCCCGTAGCCAGGGCAATCGTGTTTGAGTTCACCCCTGTCCAAGATATAGATACGATTTACTCCGTCGTGTTCATGAACGGATGAAATATATTTTGACCCCAATTTGGTTGAGCGTTGCCCCAAGTATACATATACGTCAACTTGTGACGGTTTTATCAACGATTTCGTGAGCAATAGACCCCCTGATCTCGCAGTGTGCCAGATGCTGGCGAGTATGTTTGGGCTCTTTTTCGAAAACTGATTTGTTATCTGGTCGCGATCTGGCACGCAGTCTTATACTTCCCTCCTGATTCCCTTGGCAAAATCAGAAAGATGTTTCCTTTTATCCTTACTTGGGTGCTGTTTGGTCTGTCTGTTTTGTCTTTTGCTCATCTGTTGCATGTCAAGGCGTTTCTCTGTTTGAAATTGTTGATTTCACTCTTTCGTCGTATATGCGAAATATCCCCCTCGATCCTTTTTCTTTCGATTTATTTTGGTGTCACTGTAGCTCCATGAAAATCCAGATCTATTGTTGGCGCTGTTGATGGTTTCTGAAAATGAATTGGCCTGATGCCCTTGGATCTCCTTCAGCGTCGATAGTGTTACTTCTTCTCTTTACCTAATCCGAATTCGGCCATGCCATACTCCCTAGGTCTCTATTGATGCCCAAATGCAAACTTGATTGAGGTTTGTTGGTAGTCCCGGTTATCTGATCTAGATCCAGTATCTGATTGAAACACGGGCGTGGTGAATCTAGGAATACTGTTTCTCCGTTTCCCGTAGGTTTCGGAGGTTTGCATTCCCCCGAGAGCCGATGGGATCGGATGAACAGAAATCGTGAAGCTAGAACAAAAGCATTCGGCGTCGTTTTCCAACCTGTTATCATTAGTGGGCTCCCATTCTTTCTGGTAGTAATTTTCAAGCTGTATACTTCGTGATTTTCAGCAATCGGATTGTTGGCGTGCGAGTGTAAGTTCCTGATGTTACAGGTTCATGGCAATGATAGAGCTCTGATATTGGGCCAACGATGTCTGAAAAACAACCAATGCACCCATAAACACTGCTGTAGGCTATCGTCTCAGCCCTGAACAAGAGAGTCACGTGTAGTTCCCTATTTGAAGCTCAATACGCTCAATACGCAGATATTGTGCTGCTCGTGTGTTGCAAATCGCCATTGATACCGGCGACAAACCATGCAAACACAGTTTCACGTGGCGGCCCGGGAGCCTCGGCCGGCTCTGGAACATCTCCAAGGACGACGAGCGTCAAGTGCACTCCGCATTTTCCAAGGAGATAATATAAGAAGCAGGATACTCCGTACTTCTCTATTGCTTTGTATTTTTAATCCATCTCGAAGGTTGATTATCTGGACGGATCACGGTTTACTCGTCAGCTCGCTCAGTCGATATTTGATGAGATCATCAGCTTAGTAAATCTCACGGCATCCAGATCTTTAACAATTCGTTTTTAACGCAGATCTCTGTACTTTCGATTCATTGCAGCGTACCCGACCTCTTCTCGAATATCTCCCTCTTTAATACACAATGGGCGCCGTCGAGATCCCAGCTCTTCAGTACACTCCTGTGGACGAGATCCCAGAGCGTGTCAAGAAGCTCAAGGCCACTTTCTTCCAGCAGAAGACAAGGCCAGTCGAGTTTAGAATTCTGCAGCTAAGGAAGTTATATTGGGCGTATGTGGCGCTTTCCACGTTTCTATTTGGACTCAAGCTCGTTACTGATAGAATGTACTTTGTAGCATCAAAGACCGCGAACACCTTATCAAGGAAGCTCTTCGACGGGATCTAAATAAAGCCGAATATGAGTCCTACCTGGCTGAGATTACCATGCTGGAAAATGATATTATTTTCGTCACCAAGAATTTGCCAAAATGGGCCAAGGACGAGAAAGCTCCGGATATCGACCTGACCTACTCGTTGATGAAACCTACTATCAGAAAGGACCCCTTGGGATGCGTTCTGGTCATTGGGTGCGTATATTATTGCCTGTCTTAGTGGATTGGAAGCTAATCACGATTACAGAGCATTCAATTTCCCATTCCTGCTGACCCTCGGCCCTGTCATTGGCGCCATCGCTGGAGGAAACACTGTCATGGTTAAGCCCAGTGAGAACGCTCCCAATTCCGCTGCGGTGATGCAGGAAATCATTGAAGCTACCTTTGACCCATCTTTTGTCTCCATCACTCAAGGCGGAATTGAAGAAACCAAGATGCTGCTTGCTCAGAAATGGGACAAGATTTGCTTCACTGGTAGCAGCAAAGTTGGCCGCATCATTGCCCAAGCTGCTGCTCCGAACCTGACTCCAGTCCTCTTGGAGCTCGGTGGCCGCAATCCTGCTTTCATCACAAAGAGTGCGGATCTTCGACTGGCAGCTCGACGTCTCTTGTGGGGGAAAACGATGAATGCCGGCCAGGTCTGCACATCGCAGAACTATATTCTGGCCGATAAGGAGATCGTGCCCAGACTCGTTGACGAGTTTGCCAGAGCTATGAAGGAATACTATCCAAAAGGCGCCAAGGAGTCCCCAGACTACAGCCGAATTATCAACGATTCCTCATTCCGTCGTCTCAAAGCCATGATTGATAACAGCAACGGCAAGATTTTTGTCGGGGGAACAATGGATGAGAAAGAGCGATTTATTGAGCCCACCGTCGTACAAGTCGACTCTGTTGAGGATTCTTTGATTGCTGAAGAAAGCTTCGGCCCAATTATTCCTATCCTTCCCGTGGAGAATTTGGATGAGGCTATCAGAATTGCAAATGAGGTTGACAGCACACCACTAGCTCTCTACCCATTCGGAACGAAGCAAGAAGTTGAAAAAGGTATGTTTAAACACCGACTAACTCCTAGTTCTACATCAGCTAATATTCAATCATTAGTTTTGTCTGCTGTCCGCTCCGGCGGTGCTTCCATCAACGACTCCTACATGCACATCAGTGTTCCAACCTTGCCATTCGGCGGAGTCGGCGAGAGCGGTACCGGCTGCTACCACGGTCGCAGCAGCTTCGAAGCCTTTGTTCATCGTCGCTCAATCACAACCACGCCCAGCTGGGTCGAGCGCGTCCTGGCCATGCGCTATCCACCGTATGCTGGCAAACTCAGCAAATTCCTGGGTGCTGGCAGCCTGAAGCCCAACTTTGACCGCAGTGGCCGGGAAAAGCTTGGCATGTTCGGCTGGATGGTCTGGCTTGTTACTCTGGGTGGTGGAGCGAATAAGTCCGGTGTTGCGAGGATTACGGCGGCTGCGCTTGGTGAGTAGTATACCTTATTCCATTTGCTTTCGTTGGCCTGCTGCTTTTGCTCCCGGGTATCGCCCCTCTTGTTCTGTTTGCTCTTTTGCCAACGTTTTTTGATTTGCAGATTCAAGCCCTTGAACTTTTGGTTACTCCCGCCGTCAGTCTCGTCATATTTGACGTCTGTCGTGAATATATACTTCGCATATCTACGATGTTTTACTATGTCCCTTTTTGTTGCACATCAATTATTTGATCTTTTTGGATACCCCTTTCTGTGCTTGATGCCCATCTTGGCAATTTTATTTTTTGAATTTCTCAATCTACCCATTCTGCTTGGTTTTTTGGAGTGACTATGAAATCTTATAACCCCATTTCTAACGACCTGTCTAGTTGCGTATGGAATCCAACAATACTTCAAGCGAGCCGCGAAGCTTTAAGCTGAACGCATTGTCTCCAATATGCCCCACTTGCCGTTGGGTATGACAATTCAATGGACAGGCCCGATTATTCTGCGTGAACAAAGTTGTTTTGAATAGATTCCAACTGCAGTAAATAATTCTACCGGTGGCTGCACTGTACTGTACATACATGCTTGCATAATACTTTTCTTGTCACTTCACATGCCCTCTGTATATGATTTTAAATCCTTTGATGGCATATCACTCTGTTTGGGAGGAGGAGACTTAACGCATCAAAAGAGGGTTGTACAGGTCGCTATCAAGGTATTCCCCTGAAATCTCTCAAGCTTTCATTTCAATCGCCCGTTAGCAATTATGCCATGTTGCTTGCACAATGCTTTTTCGATGTCTGCTTCCCACCATAGTAATCGTCACTTTTTCCTAAAACATTTGATATCCAAAGCTTACTCTCATCACCACACCTCGTTTCATTTACTATGCATTACCAGACATGATGTGAGTATTTTATCTAATCCTTCGCAGATGCTAGCCCATCTCCTATCAATGCAACTGACGATTTCAGAATTTCAATGCCCCTCAACATCTCCTTTCTATCCCCCTCCGACTTACACAAATGTACTTGACCCCTTTATACGGCTTCACACCTTCTCCCAACCCGCGACTCCGCGGATCAACAATCAATCCATCAACACGAATCCCACTTGGCAGCCAGCCACGCACAGAAAACGAGACAGATACAGAATTAGGCATGAGAAGTGAGTTTAGCTGGGCTTTGCGTTTGGATGATGACGACCCGGCAGGTCCCTTTTGGAGAAGTGATTGTTTTTGTTGGCCCGGTTGGTGGCGCGGTTGGGATGTAAGCATGTCATCGTCGTAGTAGCTATGTAAGGGGTTGATAGGGGATTTCTTAGAGGATGATTGTTGCTGTTCGCCGTCATCGACATCATATTCATCGTCATCGTCGTTTTCTGCATCCGCCGGTCCTACGACGGTACATCGTAACACTGCGGTGCCGGATATGCTGCCTGCATCTTTGGAAGCGGTGGGGACGCGCCATTCGAGGAATTCGTTGCCAGGCATGAAGGTTGCTTCGCCGCGACTGGCTTGGATGTCCGTAACATATTTGACAGAGGGCGGTATAGGCACAGTGACGACGACTTCGTCCAGAGTTGGAGCAGAGGAAGTGGTTCCACCGCCAATATTACCTAGGAACGATGGTGTTGTGTTGCCTGAACCGCGGTTTGATCCACCAGCGCTCCGCAGGGAGTTGAACGCGCCAGGGAAGGCGGTGTTTAGGGTGAGTCGGACTTCAAGGTCTCGACCAGTCGTACCAAGTGATTTTTTTAGATCGACTGTTGCTGGGAGGAATAGTTTCTCCATATGTGTGGGTGGTTCGTCTAGGGTAGGGTCTATTGGAAGGAGATCAACCTCGTAACCGGCGAGAATGAAGCGCCCATCTGGTGGTACGAAGCTGAGGTCTCCTGGTCTCTCGCGCCATCGAGCCAAACGGACACAAGGATGGAAGACAGGTTGCTCGAGTTTATGGGCTAAGCTCTTTTGTCCACCTGGTGCAGTTAAGGAGAGTAGGAGGTTGGGTACACCGGATATTTTGGAGTTGAAGGCTATAGTTCCATTTGCCACGGCGGAAAGGGCACGTCCTGACGGCGCAATAGTGACGTGGAGAGATTCGATGATATCGACGTATAGTTCATTAGAGGTATGGCGTACGCCTTGACGGCGCCAGGGGATTGCGGGACCTGTTGCTGCAGAGCCGTTGGGTCCGGGCAGGGTGTTCAATGTGGTTTTGAGGGGGTTTGTAGGTCCAAGAGATGGAGATGCACTATTTCACCCAATCCCTCTGTCAGTCATGATAGTTCGTAAAGGAATTCGTGGAGAAAAGATCAATATTCACCCTGGTAATCCCACTCCGCTCAGAAACTTCTTCATCCACCCAGGTACTTCGACAACCTCCTGCAGTGCGTTTGGCTCCGTATTACACACCACACCGGCATCGCACATCTCGTTAAGCAGCTGAGCCACTACATCGTAGTTACTCTGTATCTTACTGGCCAGTAAGGGCGCTCCAACGAATTCTTCTAGCACATCGATCACACGGTGTAGAAATTCGAGGACATGGAGGGGCTCCGTTTCGGAGGAGTTGGGAACGAGGAAGAGGAGGTTTGCATGGGTTACGGAGAAAATTGTAACGGGTGGAATCGCGGAGGGCAGGTATATCACGGATGGTCGTGGTTCTGGATGCTCTAGAAAAAGCGGGAGGAGTGCTTTGGCGGAGGGAGGGCGGGAGCGGTAGCCGTGCTCGAGTATCGGGGTACTGTTACGTACATGGTGGTTAGCTTCGTGGGTATCGGAGCTTTAGGAATGGCGTCATTATACTTGAACTCATCGTAGATATAGAGCGCTTCTATTGTACTGCTCATAGCTGCAACGGCATGTTGTTTTGCGGAAGAGAGATCTGGAGGTGATTGAGCATCGCGGAGTGACTTCATGCATTCCGTTCGGGCTGACCTCATCGCTCTAACTCCCGCCGTTTGGTTCGTTCAGTCAGACTCCCCAACTATGTATATACAACTGAGAGTTTACGTATTACGAGGAATGAATGGGCATGCCTCCTACAGATCTGCTATCAAACATCGAAGAATAGGGAAGATTGTCTATCCAAGGGGCTTCGCGATAAGACCAATATAGAGGGGGACAGATGCTCGTCCAACTAAACTGATTGATGTGGCGGAGTTAAGCTAGTCCATCCGTGTAGTCTAAAGGTCTTATTCAAAGTAGAAGATGAGACGCGAATGCTCTCACAGTCCTACTCCGGAGAGATCTAACAGTTCGTGATGTTTTCGCCTTGACTGTCGTTGTCGTTGTCGTTGCGATCGTGATACTGTGTGCTGTGGCGTCAAGAATACTGACTAAGCCGAAACGTGGCTGTAAATTACCGATGTGCTGGTTCCTGCGGAAACCAGGCACCGCCGTCACGTAATTTACGGCTTGCAGTGGCTAATCGTGACTCTCCGATTGCCAGACAAGCAACGTGAGTGCTACATCTCCCTCATCCGCCTGACCTCGCTCAACAAGACCCTTTTACTCTGGCTTGGGTCTGTCTGAAGTTCTTCATTCTTCTTCTCTCTGAAGTGCTATTCATCACGGCCTTCAGCCAACCGTTGAGTCAACTTTGCCGGTTGTCATACAGACGTGGAACCCCCCACTTTTCCTTTCCGTTTTCCTTCAAGGACAACGACACAGCTTTTCGCACGCAGTCGAGATAAACAAGCCATTGCACCACAAGGCGTCAGATCATTACTCTGCAGCTGGCCTTTCTTGCCAGGACACGTTCTTTCACACCATGGATTCGATGCGCTCTCTCAATAGCTCCTTGCCCTCCTCGAACCAAGCAGCACAACCGCCAGAGGTCCTCCTCCAGGCCTTCAAGACCGCTGCCCTCTCCGTCACGAACCTTTACAAATTTGCCGTTGCAGATCAAACACAATCGCGTCATCTCGGATATCAAGATGCCCTCGAAGACATAAGAGCGTTCCTTGATCGAGAAGGCATGGGCCTCACCGATGGCGAAGGACGCAAAATTCGGAATTGGATCACAGATCGGATAGACGGGACAGGCGCGCTCTCCAGCGACAGCGATGATGAGAAAGTGGATACAGTGAAGAGGAACCGAAGCGCGTCGCCAAATAAGCCACGAAAAGAGCCTGCCGATGCTGTCCGGCAATCCCGATCGACATCACCTCGGACAGAGCAGCCATCGCAAGTTCAAACTGCTTCGTCAAATGACACAGCCGCCTTTAATCGACCAACCCTTTTTACCTTTACTGCTGGTCCTCAGTTCCCTACCGGACCTCGAGAAGACACTGATATGCGAAATTTGGACGTGCCTACAGTCTTCCAGAACGACCACCAAAACAACCACTCGCATATCACATCCCCCTCGGTCCGACTGGAAGTCGTCCCTCGTGGTCCACGCACACCACACCGCAGCAACTCTCGACATAATGGCCGCGCATCTACTCGTGAACCAGCCTCTGCCATAGGGTCGAAACGGAAATTTCACTTCGGCGACTTTTTTGATATCTCGAATATAGGGAATGGGAAAGATGGATTTGGAGGGGGAGGCAAGCGGGGGAGATTCACATAAATTCAAAGATAGACTCAATTCTCTTGGAACCCTTTTTTGGTGTTGATTCATGCATGGAAACTTGCATTATATGGAGTTCTCTTTCTGATTCGGATCTTCTATTTTGGCATTATTCTACCAACTTTCCCTTATTATACATATATTACATTCGGTAGATAGCTTTCACAAGATACCCCCCGTTCGTCGTATCGGCATGATTTGTCCCGCGGATTGAACGCCTGTGCCTTTCCAAGAACAGCCGTTGCGCTTCGTTTCGCTAAAATGCGCATAGATAGTTGAGTTGGAAATATCAATTCAAGAACCGCCATATTCCTAACCCCACCAATGTCGCTGATATAGATGCCACCCCCAGCCGTCTCGATCCCATTCTATATTTCGAGGCGCTTTTCAAGATAGCCGCTTCTTGTGCTCGTAGGTTTTTCATTCCGGAGACGTAACTATAGACTCCGAGACCAGCAAAGGCCGCACTCCCTACCCATCCAGAATTTCAGTTGTTAGCATTAGGTATTTCGTGGAGGACATTCGGGACGGGCAAACTGCAATATACTTACCCATTAGCCGGCAAGCTAAGCAATCGTCCTCGTATTTCTCCTTATCAGCCATCTTCTTGATGTCTTTGGGATTGATGTCCCATGGAGTGCTGTCGATGCCACCCATGTCTCGTCCTCGGACCTGCCGTTGCGCTGTGCTTGATGGTATGGCGAGGCGGAAAGGTTTCAAGCACTGACCTGTCGACAACGAATAATTAGTCTCAAAGTGTTGAAAACCGAGATATCATATCAAAACATACCTCTACAGTAGCTACTCCGCCGTGAAGTCTTCCTGTCAAATTGCCGCTGGAGTTGTTCCTCATAATTACAATGCACCGGTAATTTACAGCCACGTTACACATTAGCCACAGTTGGAGAAACCATGTTCCTTTCCGCCGTCACTTTCTGCTTAGTCACTTTTTGGGCCAATCAGCGCGTCGAATCGGCCATCTGGCTCGGGGCGCGGCGTGCTTCCTTTCTGGAATTATTGGACTTCGCTCTTCATTCTCTCACGACACTCCCTTTCCCTCGCTCTAGCAACCCGTGTTTGCCCACGAACGATGAGATCTATCTCGCAGAGCTTTCGAAAACACACCTATTGAAGTCGTTCCGGACATCACCTTTTCCGGATCTAAGCTCTTTAGCTTGATTTGACGCGTTTTCTCTCACCTTGATAGTACTCCCGCTGCGCGGTTCCCTATACCAAGATGGCTCCGTCGTCCGATGTCGACAATGTCTCTGACCAGGACACACCAATGATTGATGTCAATGGAGACGCGACGGCCAATGCTGCTGAAGATCTCCCAGATCAAACTATGACGGTACCCTTGTCCCCCGCGCGCTCCATGGCCCGCATCCTTTGCATTTGCGGGTTCTCCTGCCCTACACTTTTTATAAAATGAATACTGATAGTGGACCTTGCAGGATTACCAAGATACACCCGACTACACAGTAAGAACGCCCTCTCTAGCTTCTCAATCTCCGTTTTCGTACTTCTTTCGATAAGGAGAACGGGTCGTCTAACATGAGCTAGGACTCTGATACGCATCCAAACACGGCTACCAGCAGTGTTGCCGGCGATGTAGCTCCTGTTGATGGGCGTAAGCGCAGAGCAGATGCTTTTCAACTCCGCAAGTCGGTTCTGGGCAAGAAACATGGTCGTCTCGACGAGTCGAAGGCAAGTAACAAGATTCGACCTACTTTACAATGAAATAACTCGAATACTAATCCCGTTTTGATAAATAGGAAGATGATTCAATTCGAAGATTCCGCTACCTGCTTGGGCTCACAGACTTATTTCGCCACTTTATAGAAACAAATCCGAATCCGCGCATTAAGGAGATTATGGCCGAAATTGATCGCCAAAATGAAAAGGACTCGGCAGGAAAGAAGAGTTTGCTACGAAAAGGAGGTGCCAGTGGTGAACGACGTCGAAGAACCGAACAGGAAGAAGATGCGGAGCTCCTACAAGACGAGAAGCGGGGAGGTCATGCGGAGACTGTCTTTCGGGAGTCTCCGGCTTTCATTAAGGGTGGGCAAATGCGAGATTACCAGGTGGCTGGCCTAAACTGGCTTATTTCGCTGCATGAAAATGGTATTTCTGGTATCCTGGCCGATGAGATGGGTCTTGGCAAAACGCTACAAACGATCTCCTTCCTGGGCTACCTGCGACATGTCCGTGGCATTACCGGTCCTCATCTAATCACAGTCCCCAAATCGACCCTGGACAATTGGAACAGAGAATTTTCCAAATGGACACCTGAAGTTAACGTCCTCGTCCTCCAAGGAGCTAAAGATGAGCGCCACCAACTCATTAACGAGCGCCTCATCGACGAGAAATTCGATGTGTGCATCACCAGCTATGAGATGGTCTTGCGCGAGAAGTCACACTTGAAGAAATTCGCGTGGGAATACATCATTGTCGACGAAGCTCATCGTATCAAAAACGAGGAGTCGTCTTTGGCCCAGATTATCCGTGTCTTTAACTCGCGAAACCGGCTTCTTATTACCGGAACGCCATTGCAAAACAACCTCCATGAGCTTTGGGCTTTGCTCAATTTCCTCCTACCTGACGTATTCGGCGATTCAGAGGCTTTTGATCAGTGGTTCTCGAATCAAGAGGCGGACCAAGACACCGTTGTTAAACAGCTCCATCGAGTGTTGCGGCCGTTCTTGCTGCGACGAGTCAAGAGCGATGTCGAAAAAAGTTTACTCCCCAAGAAGGAAGTCAACCTTTATATCGGCATGTCAGAAATGCAGGTTAAGTGGTATCAGAAGATTCTCGAAAAGGATATCGATGCAGTGAACGGTGCCCAGGGCAAGCGGGAATCAAAAACCAGACTTCTGAACATTGTGATGCAGCTTCGGAAATGCTGCAATCACCCGTATTTGTTTGAAGGCGCAGAGCCCGGTCCTCCTTACACCACTGACGAGCATTTGATCGATAATGCTGGGAAGATGGTCATTCTCGATAAGCTTCTGAAGCGTCTTAAGGGGCAGGGCAGCAGAGTCTTGATTTTCTCCCAGATGAGTCGTGTTCTCGATATCTTGGAGGATTATTGCGTTTTCAGAGAACATGCATACTGCAGAATCGACGGTTCGACGGCACACGAAGATCGTATTGCAGCAATTGACGACTACAACCGGCCTGGATCCGACAAATTCATCTTTTTGCTAACAACCAGAGCTGGTGGTTTGGGCATCAACTTGACCTCTGCGGATATCGTTGTCCTTTACGACAGCGACTGGAATCCACAGGCCGATTTGCAAGCCATGGATCGTGCGCATCGAATTGGTCAGACGAAACAAGTTGTCGTTTTCAGATTCATTACAGAAAACGCGATTGAAGAGAAGGTCTTGGAGCGAGCGGCACAGAAGCTCAGATTAGATCAACTGGTTATTCAACAAGGCCGTGCCCAGCAACAGACTAAGAACGCAGCTTCGAAGGACGAACTCTTGAACATGATTCAGCACGGTGCCGCCAGTGTGTTTAGTAGTACGGGTGCCACTGGAGCTCTTGCTGGCGGCAAAGACCTCTCAGAAGACGACATTGACCAGATTCTGAAAAAGGGTGAAGAGAGAACTGCGGAGTTAAACAAAAAGTACGAGAAACTGGGCATTGATGATCTTCAGAAGTTTACCTCGGACAATGCATATGAGTGGAACGGCGAAGATTTCACTAACCGCAAGAAAGATATTGGTTTCAACTGGATCAACCCAGCGAAACGTGAGCGAAAGGAGCAGTCATATTCCATCGATAACTACTACCGGCAGACGATACCGACTGGAGGTCGGACGGCCGATCCGAAGCCCAAGGTTCCAAGGGCTCCCAAGCAAATTGCAGTCCATGACTGGCAATTTTTTCCACCCAGACTACGAGAGTTGCAGGACAAAGAGACCGCCTATTTTCACAAGGAGATTGGATACAAAGCCGTCCTTGCGGAAGGCACAGAGGAAGACCTCAGCGATAGGGAGGCTGAGCGCGACCTTGAGCAACAGGAAATTGACAACGCCGTGCCTCTGACAGAAGACGAAAAGGTAGAAAAGGAGAGGCTCTCTGAGGAAGGCTTCGCACTGTGGAATCGTCGCGACTTTCAACAATTCATCAATGGATCCGCTAAATTTGGCAGGACTGATTATGAAGGTATCGCAACCGAAGTCGATAGCAAGGATCCAGAGGAGATTGAGGAGTATGCCGAAGTCTTCTGGAAACGATACACCGAGCTGCAAGATTATCCTAAATATTTGCGTACCATCGAACAAGGTGAAGAGAAGGTGCGCAAGATGAACCATCAACGCAAGCTCCTCCGCAAGAAGATGGAGCAGTATCGCGTTCCTCTCCAACAACTCAAGATAAATTACAACGTGTCGACCACGAACAAGAAAGTTTACACGGAAGAAGAGGATCGATTCCTACTTGTCATGCTCGACAGGCACGGTGTTGATGGTGAGGGGTTGTATGAGAAGATCCGTGAAGAAATTCGAGAAAGCCCTCTTTTCCGGTTTGACTGGTTCTTCCTGAGTCGCACACCTGTCGAAATCAGTCGAAGATGCACTACTCTGTTGAACACGGTTGCAAAAGAGTTTGAGACTGACGGAAAGGCGGATGGTGATTCTGGAAAGGGTAGAGGGCGGGATCGGGATGAGGAAATGGAGAATGGAGAGGTGGAAGCTCCTCTGAAGAAGAAGTCAAAGAATGGCGCGGTGGTAAGTATTCTTATCCTAGTATCCCTTTTTCTACAATCACTAACGTGTCTCTCTTTTTCCTGCAGAACAAAAAGCTGAAGGCGGTCCAATCTACCGCAGGGAGCAAGGCGACGTCAGCGGCGACGTCTAGAGCAGCCAGTGTCTCGTCGACGGCGGGAACTAATTCGAAATCGAAAACTAGAAAGAAATGATAGACATGGGGGTTCAATTCGGATCTGTTTGACGGCGTCCGGGGAAGCTGCTTGCTGTTCGTTTTTTTGTTTTGGACGAATGTTAGGTCTTATGTGACTGCAGTCATTTGATGGCGTTTGTTGATATGTATTGATATCTCATTGTGAATGAAACTGGATATAATACTACGTCGCTATTTGTCTCTCCATCGGGGTGGTCTGCTAATATCAACTTGAGCTTCTTTCGGCCACTGGGTCCAAATAAGACAGCATTCCATTTCGATGAGACCGGTCGAACAATAGTACTACTGTCACCACTGATATTAGCTACGAGAGCCTAGAGAAGCAGCCAGCTGACAACATTGTCACATCGCCATTGTGAAAACATTCTATTAGGGCAAACAAAACAAGACACGCCTAGCGTACGATATCAAACACGCTCAGATCTGCGAATATGATACATGCCCCAATGCAAACCAAAACAGCCACAAAGAAGGGTTATACTATTATACAGATTTCTGTTGTACACTGATCCCGACGCCGCACTCCGTCAAATGCTCAAATAACTCTTTTGTTACATGCGAAACAAAGGGCATATAGGTGGTTGATTTCATAACAGCGCGTTTATGTAGGACACGGGAGGGAGCTTCAAAGGTAGGGCTCAAAAGACCCGTTCCTCGTCCGCTTCCTTGTCCTGAATCAGGCTCTGCTCCTCTTTCTCGACCGGCTCCCCCTCCGCCGGAGCAACAGCCATGGTACCGGTACTAGTAGCTGGAGCGGGCGCAGCAGCAGCGACAGCAGCAGCAGCAGATGGTTTGCGCAGGAATGCCTCACAAAGCAAACCGGAAGCAACGCTAACATTCAAACTATCTACTTCAGCTGGATCATCGTGCAATTCAGCCATTTGCGCTCCGGGAATCGCGACGAATGCGTCGGCCCTGCGCTTCAGCGTTTTGGTGAGGCCGGCGGCTTCTCCGCCGAGCATGAGTACGCAGGGCGTCTTACGGAGTTCTGCGGATAGTGCAACGGGGGATAAGACCGGGATGTTGCCCATTGGGTCAGTGTGTCCACCGCGCGATGAAGCTGTGGAGGTGGATAAGGGCGGTTCAGCGGCGAAAAAGCGCCAGCCGTTCTTGCGAGTTGCGTCAATAAAGGATGGTGGGTCGTGAATGGAGATGAGAGGTACGTTTTCGGCGGCGCCAGCGGATGCTTTGATGGTTATAGGGGAAAGGGGGGCTGAGTTGCGGGAGGAGAAGGCGATGGCGTCGACGCCAAAGAAGTAGGCGCTGCGAATGATGGCGCCTAGATTTCCGGGGTCAAGGATGCCGTCTAGAAGAAGGGTGAAGGGGTATCTGGGAGGATGTTGTGATTGTAATTGCGTATCATGATTCTGTGAATCTTGATCCCGCGATGCGAGAGGGATACGACCATTCGTGCCGTTGACGTCTGCTTCTTCCTTTGATTGCGGCGCAACATTGACAGTAAAATGGGATGCTGGCAATGAAGGTACCGCGTCGTAGCTTAGTGCAGGGAGTTTTGGCAGCGGAGAGACTTCAGCAATGAAGCCATTGTGCGGCCGTCCGTCGCTCATTCTGTCCAAAATCCTCAGCCAGTTACCAGAAACGAGCTTTACTTTTGCTCCCACTGCCCCGGCGAATTTCTGCAGCCCATTCACTTGTGGTTCTGACCATTTGGGCGAATCTGCGTCGGGATAGTAGATATACAGACAATAAATCTGGCGGCGTCCCGATCGTACAGCTGCACGCACAGCAGAGTAGCCATATATGAATTCGGAGACGGGGTTGGTGTATGGTACTGATCGCGGAGCGACAGTCAGGACCTTAGAGACAAAAGATACCGGATCATTGAGATCAGGTTTCTCCTTTGGCCCTTTCCGCTTGGATTTCACCCTCCAGTGCATTGGCACCCGGTCGCCTGATTTCCGGCGTCTGCTGGGGTTTGAGGATGCTTCTTCAGTCCGAGAATCATCAACCTCATTTCTGTTTGAACGGCCACCTGATTCACTTGCGTCCGGCCGCTTTATTCGGCCGCGCTGTTCCCAATAAGGGCGAGCCCTGGAACCAAAAGATTCCCTGCCGTTGTTGCTGCCTCTTTTCTCAGTCTCTCTGTTCGAATTTCTCGCTCCATCGTATCGTGATGCCCTGTCTTCTCGTCCCTGAGATCTGTCAGGGTCTGAGGACGTTCTGCGAGGAAACCTGCCGCTTAAATCACTGTTTTCAGCCCAGTTTTCTCGGCCGGACTGCTGCCAGGGGGGAGGGCGACCCCTTGGGGAAAACGAATCTCTGTCGTTAAAGCCTCCCATCTTCTCGCCATCTCTGTTCCCAATTCTCCCTCCATCGTATCTCGATGTTCGATCTCCTCCTCCTCCCTGGTATTTATCAGGGCCGGAAAAGGGTTTGCGAGGAAGCCTGCTGGCGGATTCAGCGTCTTCCGTGCGATTCACTCGACCACGCTGCTGCCAGGGAGGAAGACGACCCCCGGAGGCAAACGATCCTCTATCATCAAAACTCCCGTTCCGTCCTTGCCTCTCTCCCTCGTATCCTGGTTTCTGGTGCCTATCGTAGTCGGAGGTGGTTCTTCGAGGAAAGCGGCTTTCCTGGCCACCGTCTCTCGAACGGTCAAACGACGCTGACCCCTTGTCCTTGTTCACCCGGCCACGTTGTAGCCAAATGGCGGAGCGACCCTTGCGCACTCCTTTGGAGATGGCGGAATTCAAAGACGCGTACCGGACCGCGATGTGCGTGTGAAGTGGGTCTCTAACACAGAAAGCCTGGGGAGCTCTCACCAAGCAGTGATTGAACAATGCGCCCATATCTTAACAATGCAGACCATTCAGTCAGGGCTGGTCAATCCACGCCCTTCAGATGGGAGAACAAAAAATGGATTTCTTTTAGCGCTGCAGCTTTGCGCCGCAAGGAATGCGCTGCTGACTAAGCTAGAGGATCAAACACGCTATCCAATTTAGGTCTAGTGTAATATGTGAAATTGCTCACATAATTAGCATGTGTGAAGCTGTGAACCAATTAAATGGCTGCTCGCGCAACGCGTCCTAGTGCTTCCGTCGCAAGTAATATCTCTCAGTCCTCTTTATTTTCTGGTGACACACGCTGAGAACATGATCTGACGAAACTGAGAAGAGACTCACGCTGTGCTTTTCTTTCCTTGTCAATCTCGATTTCTCTAATTCGCCTTGGAGAACCCCTTTACAGGGGCTATGAATTTCTCTAGCGACGTGGAGGTACTGAGTAGCTCCGAGGACCAGACGACTGACCTGGCGACCAATGCCCTGAACCAATTCCTCGCGATCAATGGCGACCATCGTCAACGGACGGCTGTGTGTCCTCGCGCAAGCTCCCTTGTTTGCGTCTCCGTTCCAAGGGTGGCTGATGAGCACGAATACCTCTACCTCCCGGGTTACACGCATGTGGACAAGATTGTATCAAAAGTGAATGATGACGCCTATCAGGTTGAAATGCAGAGCGGAGATATTTTACAAGTGAGATTGGATTTTTGGAGCGTATCTTTCACTTGCTCATGACTCGCTAGGTATCCTACAATGCCCTTCTAGACCTCCAAGGCGGCCCAGCAGCTCTGGCACGATTCAAAAAGACG
Source organism: Aphanoascus verrucosus (assembly GCA_014839905.1). Classification (NCBI taxonomy): domain Eukaryota; kingdom Fungi; phylum Ascomycota; class Eurotiomycetes; order Onygenales; family Onygenaceae; genus Aphanoascus; species Aphanoascus verrucosus. The sequence goes on from JACRYM010000064.1 coordinate 72,388, forward strand.
AGACCGAGAAAATCGCAAGCTATAGAAGAAGGATTTGTGAACGTTGAGACCCTTGTTTTCTCCTCAGATGAAGAAGATCAGCCAACAAGACGTCGACGCAAACCTGCAAGTGACATATCATCTGTGTCTCACTCTTCCTCACATTCCTCAGAGAGCGACTCCTCCGGTGACTCCTCTAGTAATTCTGCCAGTGCCTTCTCGTCACCAGGCGTCCGCCGTTCTCGACGTGTCGCCCTCAGGCCAAAGCCTCGCTCTTTCATAAGCTTTCAGGACGACTCAGACGAGCTGAATGCTGAAGTGACTATTAGAAAAAACCGTCGCGACCGAACCTCGAAGCTGAAGGAAAAGGAAACAAAACTTCGAAGGCAAGGCACCCGTGCTTCTGATAGAATAAGAACAGGAACTCAGAGAACCATGCTGGAACGACTGGAAGATGATATATCTGAAGTTGAGGTCAAGCGTTCCGATACCAAATATTCAGGGGCTAGAGAGGCATTCGAGGTTCTCGCCAGAGACGACCCATTCCGGCTCCGTCATCAGCGTATCTGCGGTTCCTGTTCCTTGGGTGAGAACTCCAAAAGCGGCCTTTTAGTGTTCTGTCAGGGGTGCACCAGCTCGTATCACAAGGCATGCCTTGGCCCTCGAGCCCAACGTGCTCATCTTGCAACTAAAGTGAGCACTGGGTACTTTGTCTTGCAATGTCGATCTTGTGTGGGGGCCTCCCGTGCAAAAGACCAGCTTGCACCACATCTGGGAAATTGTGCACAGTGCAATGAACCAGGAGCCTTCTCACAACCGCTGAGAACTCAGATGACTGCCCGCCAGGAGCAGTTACAACGTGAAGAAAACGGAGGTATAGACCCAAGTGTGGATGTTGATGCGGACCAGATAAACAATCCCAAGAACGTCATGTTTCGATGCACGACTTGCAAGCGGGGCTGGCATTTATCTCATTTACCTCCAAAATCGCGAAGACAATCGCGGATCGTTGTCGACAGCGATGAGGATGATGATGAACAAGAGGATGACGATCAGTTAGCGAAACAGCGGTTCAAGGAATACTCTCGAGGATGGGAATGCCATGATTGTGAAAATGCGCTCGGAGTTATAGAAAGTCTTGTTGCATGGAGACCGGTGGACATTGACAAGTATACGCCGGGTTATACGTCGGATATGACATCGGAAGAATCAAAGGAATATCTTGTGAAATGGAAAAAGATGTCACATTTTCAGGCAACATGGATGCCTGGGTCATGGGTATGGGGTGTGACTATGCCAGCTATGCTGAAAGCGTTCCATAGATCACCCAAAGCCCTCAAGCCCTGCATGACGACCGAGGATGCGATTCCCGAAGAGTATCTACTCATAGATATCGTCTTCGACGTTCGATACTCCAATGTCGTTTCGAACAGGACCAAGGAAATTGATTTAGCACGTATCAAAGAAGTGAAGGAGGTCTTTGCGAAATACAAGGGGTTATCCTATGAGGCAGCTGTATGGGAGAAGCCTCCTAACCCCGATGATACCGATCGTTGGCAAAGCTTCCAGGCCGCCTATGAGGAGTGGGTAAAGGGCAATTACATCCACCGGCCACATCGTGCTGGCCTTCATAAACATCTTACCAGTGCCAGAACCCAGGAATTTGGACGGTACTGGGTGAAGCAGACGCAGCCCAAAATTTTAACCGGTGGTCAACTCATGCCATACCAGCAGGAGGGTTTGAATTGGATCTATTATATGTGGTTTCAGCAGAAGAACGCGATATTGGCCGATGAAATGGGACTGGGAAAAACCATCCAGGTGATCGCGTTCCTTGCTACTTTGGTTCAAGACCATGGTTGCTGGCCTTTCCTCGTCGTCGTCCCGAATTCTACAGTTCCGAATTGGCGCTCGGAGATTAAGACTTGGGCTCCAACTTTACGGGCCGTAACTTACTATGGCATATCAGCTGCACGGAAAATTCAGCATGACTACGAAATGTTCCCCGGCAACGCAGCCAAGAGTGATTTGAGATGCCATATCGTCATTACTTCGTATGAGACTATGATTGATGACCACGCACGTCGAATCTTTTCCGCTATCCCATGGCAGGGATTGGTGGTCGACGAGGGCCATCGCCTGAAAAACGACAAAAATCAGCTTTATGAAAGTCTCTCAAAAATACATTTTCCGTTTAAGCTTCTTCTCACAGGGACCCCTCTACAAAACAATATACGCGAGCTCTTCAATATTATCCAATTTTGTGATTCCTCGAAGGACGCCAATGCCCTCGAGGCCCAGTACCAGAACTTGACTAAGGAGAATGTCAATGAGCTCCATGAGATGATTAGACCGGTTTTTCTTCGAAGAACCAAAGCCCAAGTCTTGACCTTCTTGAAACCAATGGCGCAGATCATCGTTCCGGTTTCGATGACTATCGTCCAAAAGAAGTTATATAAATCGATTCTCGCCAAAAATCCCCAGCTGATAAAGGCCATTTTCAAACGCCACGAAGGAAGGGGTCTTAAACAAACAGAGCGGCACAATTTGAACAACATCCTCATGCAGCTACGGAAATGCTTGTGCCATCCATTCGTGTACAGCAAAGCTATTGAGGAGAGGGGTGTGAGCGCCACACTGTTATACCGAAACCTTGTTGAGGCTTCGTCGAAGCTTCAACTGCTAGAGCTTCTTTTGCCTAAATTACAACAACGCGGGCATCGAGTACTAATTTTCAGCCAGTTTCTCGACTTTCTCGATATCATTGAAGACTTCCTTGATGGTCTTGGGATGATGCACTTGCGTCTGGATGGTTCTCTGTCTTCCCTTCAGAGACAGAAGCGGATTGATGCATACAATGCTCCAAACTCACCTTATTTCGCCTTCATGTTATCCACCAGGGCCGGAGGAGTGGGAATAAATCTCGCGACTGCCGACACTGTCATTATAATGGATCCTGATTTCAACCCCCACCAGGACATACAGGCCCTTTCCCGAGCCCATAGAATTGGCCAAAAGAAGAAGGTTTTGGTTTTCCAGTTGATGACGAAAGGGTCCGCTGAAGAGAAAATGATGCAAATTGGAAAAAAGAAAATGGCACTTGATCATGTTCTGATTGAGCGCATGGATGCAGAGGAGGATAATGAGCTTGACCTGGAGTCCGTGCTTCGTTTTGGTGCCGAGGAGCTGTTTGATGATAACGACAAAGGGGATGTCCATTATGATAACGAATCCATCGAGAAGCTGCTTGACAGAAGCGAGGTTGAGGATACTAGGATTGGCGATGATTCATCGGCCGAATCGCAATTCAGTTTCGCACGCGTTTGGACGAACCGAACTGCGAACTTTGAGGATCAACTGGGCGAGTCTGGGACCGCGACGCCAAACAGCACGGTTTGGGAGAAGATTTTGAAAGAGCGAGAGCACATTGCAGAGCAAGAGGCGAAAGCAAGGGCGGAAACACTGGGTCGAGGCAAGCGTAGGCGACAGGTGGTGGATTACGCGATCCCCGATAATCCCAACCGAAACCAGAGCGACTCGGAATCCGCAGTGATTGAAGGTGAATCAGATGCCGATGATTTCCAAAGTGATGCTTTCTCGTCACCTGAACGTGCCCAGAAACGTCCCAATCCTCGTACCCGCGACTCAGCTCTAGGTACGTTATAAGTTGGCGGCATTTCTAATTCTATTATTGTGAAAAAATGCTAATTCATCTTAGCCCGACCCTATAAACGCGCCAAAGTGCCGCCTCCCCAGCCCACGCTCGAGACGGCCATGTATGACGGGACGTCCTACGAACCAGAGAATGAGAGCTGTATCGCCTGCAACGAAATTCACCCTCGCGGTTCCTGTGGGCTCAAGCGAGCTGGTGTTGAGCACTGTGGACTATGCGGCATTGCCCATTTCGGTCACTCTCGAACATGCCCCCATCTAAACTCGGAAGTCCAGGTGGCAAGTATGCTATCTTCGCTCAAGGAGAGCACGGAGCAGAGAGCGTTGATCGAAGAGGCGACGAGGTATCTGAGAGGAATCAGGGGCGATCTTGTTCGTCGCAGGAAAGCCAAAATAGCAAAGGAGCAAATGACCAATCCACAGAACGCTACAGCGCAAATGGATATGAGTCACATACGTGGTCCGCCAATCGCGCCGAGACCAGCAGCTTTCGCACAAGCTCCGGGACGGGGACCGGGACCGGCACTAGCACCCGCTGCGGCTCCGGCCATGGCTCATCCTCCTCAAACTCATGAGCCTAGGGTACCATATTGGATTCGTCGATATTAGGATCGAGCTCTTCGAAGAACCGGACGATTGCAGTTATGTATACCATTCCACTTTAGGGTCTATCGACTCTAGTGGTTGACCTCGTCTATGTCATTTTGCACTTTTGAGGGGGCGGTTGTTTGCTTTTTGCTGCTTTTCGTATCCAGTGTTACTTTTCAGTATACGGCCGGGTGGTTTGCAAAGGTGGTGTTATCTATGATTTATTTGCGAATACATAGGTATTTGACTGTATACTAGAGGTCTTCATAGGGAAGATAATATTTCCATATTGTCTGCAGAGGGATAGGCATCAGCAAGTTCATGCACATTTCATAGTACTTCCTGTCTCGATGATATGGTCTAATGAGCACATGATTTATTGACTGCCTTGCGCACTGATATCCGATTCCTGGCCGATATCGGATACTTCCAGAAAGGTTTCAAAGGGGAAATCTTCCAGAAATTCGGGGTCAACCTCAAAACAGCAGGTAAAGTCAAGGTTGGGTGATTGTAATAATTCTTCTCTGGCATGTATTCCCTGGGAAATGTCTCCATATTTGCTCAAATGATCCTTGAAGGTGCTTGGATTGAATAGTTTTCTTTTGTGACTCCGAAGCTTTTTGCATCCTCCGCAATAAAACCCCCAATCAACAACTTTGCTCGTAGGGTCTAGCAAAGGTACACGAACACTTGCGAGAAAACCGTGGAATTTTAGCAAGCTCGGCGCGGGTCTCCAAGAGGGGTCACTGAGCCACAGTGGTTTTCTCGACCGAGTGGGATCACGGCCAAGCTCTGCGACGGCCTGGCCATCATACACCGAAAGACCGCCCATCATTTCCTCCTGAAGAGGCGAATAACGGCCTTGGACGGTCTTCATTCTTGGCAACATCGCAAGCTCCTCTGCTCTTGGATTGTATTCGTCTTGTATCCCGCCTTCCAGTATTGGTTCGCGACAACCCATGCAGCGGTAGCAAAGTCGCTTGAGAACGAGAAGGTAGATATAGCCCGCAGCATCGCCACATTCCTCACACTTCGTGGCTCGGATCTTATCGTAGAGATCAAGGCAGGAGATCCAACGACCAAGCTCGATGCTGAGGACCCCCTGAAGTGCATTTCGGGTATAGGTAACAATTGTAGCATACTCGTAAAGCCCATCGACCATCTCCATCGCCCTTTGGTTCACGCGTCGGAAGTCCGTCAAGGTGCGCAGGTCGAGTGCCAGGAGGACCATGCTTAGTAGTTCGAAGGGAAAACGTCCCAAAGCACCAAGAGAGTGAATTGGCTTCAATGTATGCCGGCCATTGTCTAGCGAGAGTAGGACTTGGTCGTCAAGAAGGTAGTCCTTCGCTTCCCGATAGGTGTTTGGAATGTCGTCGGTCACTTCATCCGAAGCCATGTTGAACCGTGCACGGGGGTGTGAAGAGCGGGAGCAGGGTAGCTAGATACGCCTTGATGATCAAGCTCGAGGAGATTGGAGTAACTTTCGACATGATCGCTTCACAATCGAGAATGCCAGGCACTTAGATTCCCTCTCCCTCCGCCTCCCCTGCCACAACCTTGACCCGTTGTCGTTGGGAATCGCCGTTCTGGGATAAAGCCCCGCGCCACGTGACTAACTAGCACTGAGTTGAGTTTAGCGTGGGGTTGGACGTTAACTTTACTTCAACTTCACCCCATCGGACGACAACGACAGAGCATGGAAAAAGAACGGAAGAGCGTCGACAATTCGCACAAGCGGAAGACATGGATACCTGCTGAACAGTTGTTGCTCCCCTAAGCTTTGGGATCAGGCCACTTCGTGCTTGAGAAAGCATCAGGCCGATCTGTCTTGGAAAACTCCCATTCACTTCCTGGGGTGAGATGGAGCGGAAAACCCATCAATGCCAGGTTGTTAAATGAGGCTTTCTTCCTTTGTTTTCTCATGGTTGAAGACAAAGGTGTCTTAGCGCTCTTCAAAGTATACTCACTTTGTTTTGAGATCGGCTATACCTGCTCCCTGCATCTGAGCATTGTACTTCCGCTCGTCTGCTTATCCGACGACTGACGATGACAGTTAGAAGGCCGTCCAAAGTGGTAATTCATTAATGTTGATTCCTAGAAATCACACTACTGAGGATGTGCTGGCTTTAATAGTAGTTGTCTCCCCAGGTTGACGGCTCGTTGCTTTTAATAAGTAAGGGGTCTCTTTCTAGTCGTTTGGGCTGTTTGGGAATGGATTCTTATCAAATATTAAGAATCTCAGGTATTTTCAACGTGCCTTTTTCTCTTTTATTTTGTGGGGTTAAAGACCTCCACTGTATCCGTTACGGTGATGCAGGTTCCCGAGAGGTGCATCCTTGATCGGTAGCTCGTCATGTGTGGGAGACAAACTTCCGTACTCCAAGGCAAAAGATACTTATGGGCAAACATGGGGCAGCATTTGGATGATATCGAGCCGCCGATATCACTTAAACGGGCCTTGCCGGTCAAATTCTGTTTTGTGTTTTCGTGTTTTGTATGTATGCGGGGCCGCGAGATTTCCTTGCCGGCGTGATATCAAATCTAACCGCTGGGAATCCCGCATCTTGTTTGCCAGACTCGAATCTCTATATCTGAAGAATTTAGCGCGCTCTTGCTGAACAAGCTGGTGTCCTACGCTGGTTGAAGCTGACGTCGGTATCCCGAGTGAAGCTGGGTTGGTTGAAACATACTGTGTTGACATTCCCGTCCAAGTTCTTTCTTCTAGCAAGCCCGGCAAGTTCCAGCTTTTTGCTGACGAAGTGTTACCCCCCTTTCCCCGCCACTTTTATATCCGGTTGTGTTCTTTTGCAACATCGCACAAAAAATTTTCTTCTTCTTTTCATCCCTCACCATCAACAAAATTCACTCTCATGAGCTCTTGAACATTTGAACTCTTGAAATTCGCACCTTTGTCTTCTCTTGTGAACCATCTTCTCGTTGCTTTCTCCATCTCAGTCTTTTTTCACTACATCCTTTCAAACTCGTCCGCGGGTTGTGAAGCGATCATGGACAATCCACTTCGTCCTCAGTTTTTCATCTCTCGCCAGGATGGGAGCCTTACCCCTCTCATTGCTGTCGATGAACTTCCGCAGCTGATGTCCATTCGTGGCGTTCCTCGCTTGTTAAGCCAGAACGACACCCAGGGAATGACCAGTCTCGGCAGTGCGAATCATCGTGGTCAATATTATGTGATTGACTGCCTTCCCCAAGGCACTGTGAATGTCATTGAACAAAAGGCAATGCAAGCAGGCCCAAAGGTAAGTAAAGAACAAAGATCTTGCTTAGAATGACGTTTGCACATGGATTCTAACTAATATGACCAACCTAAAGCAGACTGGAAACCGCAATGGAAAAGAGATTAAAGCTGTACGTGAATTCAGTCTCCAAGCACTTCTTATACAAAATGGCTAATATTTTATCAGGGTCAGCGCAACCAGAAAGGAAACTCGAAGAAGGAATATTGCTCTTTCTGGCTTCGTCATGGCGAGTGTGACTATCAGCAGCAAGGCAAGTAGAGTCCTCATATTTGACCATTCTCTCTGTTTAAGAACTTACTAACAAATTTCAGGCTGTATTTTCAAGCACGAAATGCCCCGCGATCCCTCTACCCTTGAGAAGCTCGGTCTCAGGGACATCCCTCGCTGGTATCGCGAGAAGCATAACGTCAAAAGCATGGCCGCTAGCATTGAAAATGTGAAGTCGCGTGCCAATCGCTCCAACGTTCAAGCTCTGCTTCATGCCAAACAAAACCTTTCTATGGGGCGTATGGTGATCGAGGCGTCGCCTCCTCAGTACCCATCAGCTTTCGGCGCTGGTATCCAAGGTCATGCAAATGGGGTCAATGCTCCACAGGGACATAATACTAATGCAAAGGTTGCCCAGCCCACCTTTTCTGGTCATGCCAATGGGCACAATAAACTGCCAGTTTCAGGTGCTTTGGTTGACGTTTTCGGGCCCTACAAACGATTTGACACCATGAACCCAGAAAATTCGGTCGCCCACCAGACGATGGATACCGTTACCAATACTTTGAAGGACAAGGATAGCTTCGAAAAAATGGGTTATGCATTTGATCCTCGTCATTCAGTCCATTCCGCCACCCCCATCACTGCGGTCGATGTTTCTGAGACCAAGATTGCCCAGCCTGTTATGGGAAACTACTTGCACAAGAACGGTGCCATGAACGGCAGTGCCAACCACGGCATTGCTCCTCGCCAGAATGAAAAGACAACTCCAGCCTTGAAAGTCGCAACCAAATCACCATGGGTTTTGCATAAAGATAAAGCCGACTTTTCCGAGCTTCCAATGTCACCTTATGTTCCACCAAATCCAGCCACCGAATTTGCTGATGAACACGACCAATCCAAGAAGAAGCAACAAAAGTCTCGCCGTCTTTACCAACCTCGTTTCGACTCAAAGCCTTTCAATGGCCAGGACAAGTTCATCGCAGACAATGGTACTGGACTCGACAACTTCGAAGCCCATATGAAGGCCTTCTATCCTTTCGGCGATGCCTCTCCAAACTCCCGTCATGGTGTCCACACCCCCAATAATGGCGCTAACGTTGGATCCAATTCTTCCCCGGCCTCATCCGGACGCAACTCTTCTGCTCGCTCTTCCCACTCTAGCCTTGAGAACGGCAACAACAACAACAAAGGTGTCGCGGACAATCTCTACTTTGAACGCACTGCCAGTATGACTAGCCGTATCTTTGAGATGAACGGATGTGCTCGCGAAAAAGGATTTGAACGTGATTTGCTGTTCGACTTGGGTCTTGACGGCGAAATCTAGGTTCACACACAACGTATTAAATTTCTCTTGCTATTCGACATCGGAATTTCGGAACCTTTACACATGACGACGACGCCGATTCCAAAATTGACTACCAGCTTTTCAAATTACAAGCCATCGAGCGCATACTAGTTAGCTGTTTGGATTCTGAACGATTTTGCAAGTTGTATCCCTCATTTTTCTCGATAAACCATACGACAAGATAAGAACTTTGGTCTCAATTGGACTCCCAAAAGATATGATTCATGTATTGGACGGTACATTGGATTATATACCCAACACCCGCCAACTTTTGACAACTCTTTTGGCAAGGTGCTCAGGCTAACAATGCTGCTTTTACCCTGCATGTGAAGACTCGCAGCTTTGATTTTAGAATGCCTATCATGCCCTCAACCCAGCACAGATTCCCCTTGATTGATCGATTTGTGTACCGTACCCTTGTGAGTTTTCTTTTGTTCCTGTTATACTGTCGTCGTTATATGTATTACTTTTCTTCACTGACTTCTATCGGACCGGTTGCGAGTGAAATGTCGAAGACTTTCCTTGCCGGAGAGGGTTCTCAGCCCTCTATTAACCGCCGCAAAACCAATGCCCCTTCTATGGCCCCCTTGATTTCGAACGGTTATGTTGTATTTTATTCTCCAGTTGAAGTTTATGTATTCTGATGTTTCTGTATCCTGATTATTTACTGTCCTTACCATCCCCTAGTCTATTTGATGCCCCTAAATTGCACCTGTGTATCAATAGCAATAACGGTTATGTTTACAGAGATCGAATATTTCACTGATACTCATCCATTCGCCTATGAAAGTGGTATGTACTCCGTAGGTATGAAGTTCAACACTCGTCTTGCGAGAACATTGTAAAGTGACACGAGCATCCAAATATTTGTCGTTTCCACTTTATGATTGACCAAACAGAATATTGTACAAACCTACATCAACAGCGAACACCTGCCGTCGACGAAATACAGTCTAACATACAGACATGACAGTTATCCTCTATATCCGGATATCTGGCTGAGCACTGAAACCGCTTTGAATGACACTGCTTACCATACAGATCGTGGTTTCGGGTGTCTCTGTTGCCCCCGGCCCCGCCCGACCTTCACGCCCACAGCCTCCTTGTGCCCAGGACCCATATCCCCACGGGGACTCGCCTGGTTCAATGCAGGCAGTCGTTGAACAGCAATGGCAATCACCTCATTTCCATCCACAACCTTCTGCTCACCAGACCCAATCTTCATCCTGGCAGCCTCCAATTCCTTCTTCCGCTCCTCCGTCAGCGCCCACGATTCAGGGAACGTTAACCTGTTCTTTGGCTTTCGATGTCGCGTATCAAGCGGGATATCAGCAAACGAATCACCCTCCTTCGCCTCCTTGATCAGCTTCTCTATCATATCACCAAGGTATCGTTTGTTCTGGGCGCGCGAGGGGAATTTCTCGCAGGACATGCGGATGATGTCTTTGTCTGGGTTGTAGCGGACCCCGACGAGTTTGAGGAGGGTGAGGCGTTGGGCTTCGGTGAGGTAGGATGGTGTGAGATCTTTGGAGCAGAGTTCGAGGACGACTTTGGATTCGGCGGGGTGGGTTTCGCCCATGTATGTGGTGTAGCGGAAGCGGAGGATGTGGGTGTCTGGGGGGAGGGAGAAAGGTTTCGCGAGGGCTGTGGAAGAAGGGATGAGTTAGCCCAAGCACTCTCTTTTCAACCAAAGAGGTAAAGCGAAGGCCGCGGAGACCCTAGCATGATATCCGTACCTGTTAATGAGGGCATGTCCCAGGCAATTATACGGGCGTATTCTCTCAATTCGCGATGCTGTTCGAGCTCAGTGTGGGCCATGGAGGTCATAGCATCGTCGCGAAAATCGTCATCGTCATCTTCCAACTGGGCAAACTCGTCCTCCTCATCCTCTCCCCAGAATCCAAGCTTCACCTTGCCTGTTACGAAGCTCAGCGGCATCTGTCTTTCAATCGAAGTCACTTCCTGGTCGATCTCCCGCAGAATTGAGGTATCAAGAAACGAATCGTCCTCCGCAAGACCCCCGCCGCCCCGTCGAATCTCTAACGAGTCATCATTCTGGTCATCTGTCGCGTCCGCCGAGGCAGCAGGGGGTTCAACGCCGTCGTCCTGTTGCTGGCTTCGGAGAAACGGCGTGACGGAGAAGGGTCGGCTCGGTTGCTGAGGGATTGGGCACAAACATCTCGTCGGTTTTCGCGCAGTGGTTGTTTGTCTAGCAATTGACCAGGCCGCCCGGCTCAGAGATCTCGCAACAGTCGCCATTGTGGGCCGATTCGACGAGCAAACACGCGACAATGCCGTCGTCGCCGTCGTGCCTTTTTTCTGATTCTTTCTCGATGGGCGCCGGATGATTGTTCCGCCGAGACCAAATGCAAACATGACAAACAAGAGCCCAACGGAACAAACAGAGCAAACAGCACCTTCTGTTCATTATCATCGCCATCATCGAACCGCGTACAAGTCACTTTGTCCTCAAGATGATGGCATTTGTCGGCGCCGGTAGCATTATTATTCACGGCTGTCACACGCCAGATGGGATGTGTTTATATATATTCCTCTGTTTCCATTATGTTGCGGCACCTTCAACGCTCTTTTCACTGCCAGGATCACTGACTATTTATTGATTCGCCCGTTACTATATTCCTCCTTATCAACGATTTCTGAGCCAGTCAACATGAGCGGTGTGCCGGATATCCTCCAGCAAAAGAGCTGGAAGTTCAACTCGCGAAAATACATCTCTAAGGATTCCAATCACCCAGTGAAGTTGTGCTTCGTGACAGTGGGCGCCACAGCAACATTCAACTCGCTGGTGCGCGAGGTCCTGAGTTTACCCTTCCTTACGGCCCTGCAGAAGCAGAATTATACCCATCTGCTTGTTCAATTTGGCTCATTAGGGCACGAAGTCTTTGAGGAACTCAAGCTCGAGCATGGGCCGGACCCGAAGGAGCAGTTTGGTCTGACTATCGAAGGATTCAGTTTCAACGTGGAGGGTTTGAAGCAGGAGATGAAGACCGTCAAGGCCAACCCTGCACTCAATAGGCTAGAAGGCATGATCATCAGCCACGCAGGTAAGGCCTTTCATTTTCGTTTATTACTTGAAGTTTTTAGCGGCTAACACGATCAATGTTGTCAAGGCTCGGGTACAATCCTGGAAGCCATGCGATTTGGTGTCCCACTGGTTGTTGTGCCCAACCCTGAGCTCTTGCACAATCATCAAGTCGAACTGGCCCACCAGCTGTCGGCTGTGGGATACGTAGTGCATGGCAAGTTAGGGTAGGTTTCGTCCCATCCTCAACACTGAAATGAGACGAGGTTCCGATTGATGAGGTACTGATTATGTTGCTAGATCACTCACAACCACGGTTGCAGATACAGAACAGTTTCGCATCCAGCTTCATGCGTGGCCACCGGCCAACAGCGGCAGCCAAGGGAAGGGCTTGGTGGGCGTCATGGAGGATGAACTGGGCTTCGTCGACTGAACTATAGCCATGTTATCCTGCATGGTTAAGGTGTTCTGGAATGTCGCAGGTACTTTCGACATCCACGTTCTCCGGCGCCGTCACGTTGGTTACACCGTCTCGTAACGCGCAATCCTCTCGTCGCCGGCCAGCATGCGATTTCTTATTATTCCTGTAGCGTTCTAGTCTGTTAGGAGTCCAGATGTGGATTTCGTTGTATGTATTACCTGGGCTTTAGTCCAGTTCTTGCAGCTATTCGCGTGATTACATGAATACTCTATGTTCGATATACAGTACCTATAACGCCATTATCATCATCTCGTTTAGGGTTGTAATCGAATCTGAGTCCTAAAACTCTCATCAAAAGTCATTGAACATGTATAGCTAAGCTGCTTGAATAATGGCCATGATGCGTACTTGAGGTGGGTTCGTCGTTCGCTCTCCAAACAAAAAGTTCCCCGGAACTCAGGCCAGCTCCAAAATCGTAAACACTCAAACAAATCAATAAAGAACGCCATGCAACATCAGTCTCCATGACATTCACTCTCTTGACATATCATACTACATGGACGAATAATCTCTCTTTTTGATTTACGAGGCCTCAATTGACGACCGTCCTCCTCCTTCAGACGCGACCACGCGCCCCCTAAACCCTCACCACACCTCGCGTCTCCTCCTCCTCCGCACACACCTACACCCACCATGGCCGAACCATCCCTCCACAACGCCCCCATAGTCCTCGACAACGGCAGCGGCACAATACGCGCCGGTTTCGCCGGCGAAGACCTCCCCAAATGCTACTTCCCCTCCTTCGTCGGCCGGCCCAAACACCCCCGTGTGCTCGCCGGCGCGCTCGAAGGCGACGTGTTCATCGGGCAACGCGCCCAAGAGCTACGCGGCCTGCTCAAGATCCGATACCCACTGGAGCACGGCATCGTGACAGACTGGGATGATATGGAGAAGATTTGGCAGTGGGTGTACGAGGGGGAACTCAAGACGCTGAGCGAAGAGCACCCCGTTTTACTGACGGAACCGCCCTTGAATCCGCGCGCGAATCGAGATACGGCGGCGCAGATTATGTTTGAGCAGTTTAATATTCCGGCGTTGTATACGAGTATTCAGGCGGTGTTGTCGTTGTACGCGTCTGGTAGGACGACGGGGATTGTGCTGGATTCCGGAGATGGGGTGTCGCATGCGGTGCCGGTGTATGAGGGCTTTGCGATGCCAAGTAGTATACGGAGGATAGATGTGGCGGGGAGGGATGTTACGGAGCATTTGCAGCTGCTGTTGAGGAAGAGTGGGTATGTCTTTCATACGAGTGCGGAGAAGGAAGTGGTGAGGATGATCAAAGAGAAGACAGCATATGTGGCCCTTGATCCCAAAAAGGAAGAGAAAGAATGGTCTACGGGCGTAGGGAAGCAAGATGCAAAGATTCAGGAGTATGTCCTGCCAGATGGACATAAATTGAAGGTGACTATACAATTTCTTCACTGTGGTAGTTCTGCTTTCTGTTTCATTGAGCTTACCGTGTGATCTCCAGGTCGGCGTTGAACGCTTCCGTGCTCCTGAAATCCTGTTTGACCCTGAATTAATTGGCCTCGAGTACCCTGGCGTGCATCAAATCGTCGTGGACGCAATCAACAGGACAGACATGGACCTACGCAAGGCCCTATTCGGCAACATCGTGCTCTCCGGTGGTTCTACACTCTGCAAAGGATTCGGAGACAGATTACTCCACGAGGTGCAAAGATTAGCAGTGAAAGATATGCGGATCAAGATCTTTGCACCGCCAGAGAGAAAATACAGCACATGGATCGGAGGCAGTATTCTTGCTGGACTGAGCACGTTTAGAAAAGTATTTACTCCCTGTTTCCCTGGTGTCTTACCTTGTATCTATTTCGGATCAATATATGACTGACTGACTGGTTTTCCTAGATGTGGGTCAGTATCGATGACTGGCATGAGAATCCGGATATCATCCATCAGAAATTCACATAATCAGCAGTCTTTCAGATGAGAGTCCGAAAAACCCCAGAGATATACCCGTGCATCTGCTGTATCTTAATATACCCGATGTGTGTTTTCTTCCTGTACAATACCCAAGCTCCATTTTACTCCTGACTACGTCATAAGTAACCATTCTGGAGTCGTTTGGTATGTCTCTCTCGTCATTCAGTTGATCCTTAGCGTCTTGCAGTATCCGTGAGCAAACCAGTCTTATATCGGGGTTATTGATAGACCGTGCACTTCTAATATCGCTTTCAACCATACCACTTCTCGTAGTATCCTGTTTAATTCACGCTACTTGTTCCACTCGTCCCATCGTCTCGCGGGCCGAGACTCTTTGATTGTGATGTCATGAGTCACGCATATATAGATGAGCATGGATGTTCCATGTAGAAAAGAGACTTCAGATAGCATTCCTATCTGAGGTCGTGAGCCCATATGTTTCACTGTGTAGTAGTTACTCCGTCCAGAAAGCCTATGAACCAAATATTCTATATCCCAGATGCCAATCAACGACAAGACGGGGTAGTCGGATGTCCAAGCACTTTTGTTCCCAGATATGCAGGTATGCTGCTAAAGAATGAGCAATGTTCGATGGTGTAAATCGGAAATAAGTTGAGGTTGATGTTGTTGTTGGTTACATAAGTGCCTTAGGGATGATGGTTGTTGAAGTTTGTCTTCGATTTTGTGTATAGCGAGCGGTAGTGTCGGAAGGAATTCGAAAAACGCGGTCTATCTCGATCGCAGATGTCGTATCGGTCGTGAGGAAAATTATGAAACGAACCAAATTAGAAAGAAATTGTAGTATATTAGGAACATATGATCGAAAGGGACCGAGACATCGAGACTTCTGAAGACCAGAGGAAGGGGCGTAAGGTCACGAAGGGAAATGTTTGTAGTTCGATTGCCATGAATCCAGATCTGTCTTGGTCCAGGCTGCTTTAGTCGAGTTCGTCGAGTGGGTACTTGACGAGCTTCCGATGCTCAGAGTTGTACTTTGCTTGCGGGCAAACGTGCTGGTATAATTGCTGCTGCTGGTGTAGTGGGGATTGGTGTCATGAGAAGCATGCCCGTTACTCCTGCCGACGTGGAAAACGGGAGCCACCTCCTTCTCACGTCTAAGTTCGTATTCCAATTCTTCATCGAAACTGAAAATAGCAAACTCGCTACTCGTGCAGGTATGAATGCTTCCGGCGCTTGACGGGGGTTGTCTGGTCCGGGAGGATGAGATGCGTTTTATTGAGAGAGTATCGGTGGTGCCGTTCTGGCGAACGGCGGGGTTGCTGGCAGCAGTCCTGCCATTGAATAGGACCTGTCTTCGGCCAGCTGTGGGAGCAGAAGGAAGAGGCTCAACAAGGCGATATGGAGACATGTTCAGAGAGCGGACCGGCCGGAATAGGGGAAGTCACTGCAGTCTTCGCAGAGGGATTCAGAATCCGCAGATCTATGATTTTGGTGCCAATGACACAGAGCACGCAAACTAGTCAGAGAGGCGGTGGGAGACGCGTGGTATAAGATGAGAAGAGAGGTAAAAAGTTCGGAGAAGACTTCAAGAGCAACGGATGACAGGGAATATTAAAACTGCACGTGGCTATGTACGATATACATCATGGTCCTCCATAGCTTGAGTCAGGCGGTCGGAGATATATAAGCTGAACTTATTCCCTCATTTATGTCATTCTGCTAAATATAATGCAAGAAGGTGCAAGGCCTAGACTGAGCAGTCCATCAAGCGGGTCAATTTTGGTGGGAGTTAACCAGCCAGGGGAAGTGGCCCTGGTGGCCAATCCTGCAGGCATCTTGAGAACGAGCATTCAGGCGGTGACGCCTCGAGTTAGCGAAATCCATGGGAATGTCTCAAAGGCTCAAGGGGTAGTACTCGCACCAGCGGTACCTCGTGCGCTCCGTCCTGCGACAAACCGCTGTCATCGCAAGTTTCATGAACCAGCAGCACAAGTCACTCGGCAATTGGCGGCGTGCATCACGCTGCGTCTGACGCCATCGCCCCTCATTGGTTCTCGGTTCCACGATGCCAATAATGGAAGCACTCTAAAAGCAGCGGCAGGTTTAGAAACCGCAGGTACAGAGTCAGCTTTGGCGGCGCGAATGGCATTGTTCCAGCTGGTAAGTTTGCTGCGATGCAGAGTCTGATCGCCCGTCACCCGACCATAACTCCCAACACTCCCAGCACGTTTCAGGAGAACAGATTTTGCGCGGCGGCATGCAGGACGTCGAATTGTCTTGTTTGGGCTAGCCGCTGTGCTGTTTTAGGCGTTGTCAGATCACGAGGCCGCTGACATAATTCGGTAATTCCGTATCGTAACAGAAAAAGCGAGCCGGCCAATAGAAATCACGGGTAGTGTTACGCTGCCGTATTCGAGAACAGGCCATTCCCCGCGACCTTGGGAAGCACTGAACATTATCACAACTCGGAGTATGGCTGCTGGAACCTGGCTTCTCTTCGTTGGGCAGTTGGCCAACAGTCCTCGATGTGCTGCCGCTGTCCACTGTGCCTGGCGGGCGAGGGGGATCGTCACGCAGGTACTGTACTGTACCTTGCTCTGCCGCGACACAGTCATGCTTGTTCCAACAAAAACGCTTTGAAAAGGCCTAGACGGACGGCATGGACAACTTCCAAGATCCATCGTGTCCCGATTGAACTAGCTGCATCCCCAACCCCTCCCCTCAACATCCTTGGTATCGAAGAGGCGGTGTTGGCTCTGAGTTTGGGCCTCTGCGTGGCCTCTGGTTCCTACCACAGGACGTTGTCTCACGAAGAGAAACTCCGGGCGTGATGGTTTTCCGGGGTGCGCCTCAGGCTGCCCCACTTCTGGTGGCTGCAGAATGGTTCCGGTGATACTATTTCTCCGGACACGTGTTTGCTTAGTTTGCATGTGGCTTAGTCATACACCCCCAAACAGTGCAAACAATAAATTCTGCCAGTTATCTCCGCTATCGACTTCTTCCACACTAGTCCTGATTCGGTAGCTTCATCGTTTTGCTGAGCGACAACGAGATCGAACAGCAACATCCCACGATTAAACACGAGTCTCCTGCTACGCTTCCTCAGCATTGAATCTTGAGCTGCCTACTTGCGAACTCGTTTGAGACCAGAACTCCTTTTGTGGTCGCCGTAAAATCACCCCTCCAGTCGCATCCCCCGCCGCTGATTTTCTTCACCCTTCGCGACGTCGGACGGACACGTCGCGCAGACGGGCTCGCAAACTTTTACCGGAGTCTAGACAGCAAGGAGCATACCTGAAATCAAGATTCTTTGAAATATCGGAGAGATTGAATTGCTATTGGAAGCAGCTGCGTGTCCCACCGGGACTGAGCCGTCACGATGCCGAAATATAAGTCTTCCCAGTTCTCGCGTCTCTACCTCATCTTGCATGTTGATCCTCGCAATTGGACTCTCAGCTAACAGTCGGTGCACTCTTCTGTAGGTTTCTTTGCTGTCACCCGATCCGATTGTTATACTCCGCCCGTCGTCGAACTTCAGTCGGAATGCGCACTGGAGTCCATGTGATTGACGGGAATAGTTGCGCCTATAGCGGTTCCGATTCGCTAACGTGCATATCCCTGGTTTCTAGGTGATTATTGCGATGTTTACTTGACGCACGACTCGATGAGCGTGCGAAAAGCCCACAATTCAGGCCGGAACCATCTCAGAAACGTGGTCGAATACTATCAGCGTGAGCATTTCTTCTCCGTCTGGATCGTTACCTGAGACGCCTAACGTTGCTCTCCATCCTAGAAATCGGTCATGAAAAGGCCCAATCAGTGATTGATTCCATTACGTCGTCCTACGCTGCAGAAGGCCAAGCCGCTGCCAACCCCATGCTGCAACAGCCGGGCATCCCAGGCGTACCCGGGACATTTCCTCCACCACCTCCGTTCGGATTTCCAGGTAAGCCAAGAAAACGCTGTTATACAATGTCCGATTTCGGATTCTAACCACAAAGTCAGGCCGTCCCGGTTCAATACCGCCTCCATTTCCCATGCCCGGTGCCCCAGGCGCCCCTCCTCCAGGCATGATGCCACCACGTGAGTCTCCCTATCCCAGCTTCACCATCAACGTCATTCTAATCTATCACCACAGCACCCGGAGGCAGAGGCATGCCATTCCCCCCACCATC
This sequence comes from Aphanoascus verrucosus, assembly GCA_014839905.1. Taxonomy (NCBI): domain Eukaryota; kingdom Fungi; phylum Ascomycota; class Eurotiomycetes; order Onygenales; family Onygenaceae; genus Aphanoascus; species Aphanoascus verrucosus. The sequence continues at coordinate 91,040 of JACRYM010000064.1, forward strand.
CTTTCCCGGCGGTCCTCTACCCCCAGGCGCCAATCCAGGCGACCTTCCACCCCCCTCCGCCATCCCCGGCATGATCCCACCACCCGGTAACCTCCCCTTCCCACCCCCAGGCCAATTTGCACCTCCACCAAACTTCCCGTTCCCACCCCCAGGTGGTGCGCCTGGTTTTCCCCCACCACAGATGATGGGAGGACCACCTGGTGGACCGAGCCCGGGTCCGCCGCATACACCTGGCTCAGCGCCGGGTAGTGCACCTGGATCTGTGCCACCGCCGCCGGGAGGGGCGTCGCAGGGATATCCGCCTCCGCCAGGTGGTGGATCGTTCTCTGGTCCGCCGCCGGGGTTGGGTGAGCAGAGATAGTTTCGATTCAAATGGCATAGATATGTTGTTCTCCTTCTCCGTTATCAATATCTTATTTTTACTATTTTCCTCGTGTTTTGTTTTCTGGGCGGGCTGCTTGTTATGGTGCTTCTTTCAGGTCTTCTTCTGTATCACAAAATTCCTTTCCCGTTTTTCACCTGAGCGAATTTCAAAGACTTGGGTGTCACTCCTCAATAGATAAGTCCAAAATATACCTGGAGAAATGCAAAATATTAACCAAAACTGGAGAGCATACCTGGTACACGGTACTTGCACCTTCATCTACCTCAACTGTTTTTCCAAGAAGCTCAAATATGACAAAAAAGAGTTTGATTTTAAAGCGCACTAAGAAAGGCATGACAATCTCCGGGCCACGACCGCATTCGCGGCCGGACCGAGGATAGAAAATACATACAGAGAATGGTATCAAACGGCGCGTCTCTCCTTGAACAATTAACGATACCCTAACATGCCCCTGAAAGTTCCCTCGATCAATCCTCAGAGGAGATATCAGATGACCAGTGTCCAAGAGACAAAACAGTATGCAAAAGCAGAGCAGAAAGCACTGCAAGAGGTCGTCATAAACTAGAAAATTTAATACATGATAAGTCAAGCAAGCCAGGGATTGGAAAAAAGGAAAATCTGGGAGCATCGACGGCGGACAAGGGGAATCAAAAGGGGAAGGGAAAACGCCGGGGGGTAATCGAAAAACACATGCCTCAAGGCGGTCGGCCAAAAGGTATACTTTGATGCACGCATCGTCTAGGTCTTGAGGACCCATTTCGATGCTGCAGCACAATAAAAGGGGATATTTGGGCGATACTTGGAAAATGGAAAAAAGGGCGCCTCCCTTCCCCTTGACTTTGCCCAAAAGTATTATCAAAGAACCCGTATTTTACTCCATGCACACTTGTAAGCAAATCCGTGTTTCTTTAGAGAATTTGCAGAAGCAAAGATTGATAAGACATAAAAAAAGTTCACCTAGTTATCAGGCTTCATAACCCGCTCCTCTCTGCCACGGACTTGCATTATTCTGCGTCCGATACTGCTGTGGATTTGAATTTACGGAACCACTTCTGTGGAACGGTGAGCTGGTATATGCTCTAGGCACGGGCGATGCGTTTTGCGATCGTCCGTAAAAGTCTCCTCCGTTACCGCCGTTATTATAGCCGCCCTGGGTATGGGCAGGAGGCACACTGGAAGGAGAGTATCCTTGTTGGTTATCACCAGAGGGGAAGAGTGGGACGGACGTATCCACAGGAGAGTGAGGTGCTTGTCGGGTAGTTTGGCGAGATATGGCGATGCCGGAGCCGCTACCGTGCAGAGAACCAGTGCCAGTTCGATTTAGAGAGCGACCTGAGAAGGAGGCTACATCATCTTCAAAGTCTCTTTTCCCTTCGCCTCTGGCAGTTGCACCAAGGGCGTCGAGTTCAGTGGTTAGTTGAGTTTGAGACTTGATGAATGACCCTCGGTCGTCCCTCATTGGTTGGTATCGGGTTTCTGGGTTCTTCGATACAATGGCGTAGATAGACGCGATGAGGACAAGGAGAAGGAGGATCAGGGCAAATGCCGCATTAACGATGAAGAAAACGACACCCATGACTCCAGTTACGACGCCCTAAAAACGGTCAGTAAACGGACACTGTTATGGGCCTTAGACCTAGAACTTACAGGCTGACCAAACACCCCAGTAAAGAAAAGCAACAGGAGGACGTTGAAGAAATTGACGGCCGCAATTGAGATGTTGAAAATGTTGGTTTTCTTGTCCATCCAAGGGCGCATAACAGCAACTGCGATAAGGAATGCCAATTCGATAAAAAACAGCGCAAAAGCCTGGATTCTGGAGGCCCCTTCAGTCTGCGTCAATGCGAGGAACATGGCTTTGATGAAGAAGTAGATCAAGAGTGGAATGACGCAGTAGTATGCGGTGGCGCGGTACTGGACGTAGAGGAAACCCCATTTGTTCAACGCCGACGGATCCGAGTAGAGAATGTAAGCAGGGTTCTTGTGCATCAAAACGGATTTCTTAGCAAGCCGGATGACTTTCCAAGCGGCCCATCCCAGAGAAGCGATAATGGCAAGAAGCATCACCACAGCAAGAACGACTTCGGCGGCTGAATCTCTCTGGGTTAATTCCCATAAACAGAGGATGCACATTTGCGGGAAGCCGATCAAGGTCTAAGATATCAATGTTAGTGTAAAAGCTCGGGTTTAAGACTAGGGATTCGTCAGAACTAACCAATCGGAACAAAATGCCTCTCATCACGATTCTCCATCCATTTCGGAAGTCTTGGAACTTATCGCTCTTCATTCTGCCCGACCTGGACAGCAATTCACAGACACCTTTAAAGGCTGCGACACCGCCCATGACCACAGAGACGAAGAGGACAAAGAATATCAGACCTGTAAGAAAGATGTTTGTGCGCTCAATGCGGGCCCGGAAGCCAACTCGTTCAATCCCACGAACAGTGGTAGTAGCACTGTTCTCACTAACACCATCATCTCTGTTGGTTCGTTTTGCGAGATCAATAGCGGCCCTGGCGACCATGCGACTAGTAACGTCAAGAGATCTTTTCAGCACCTGGACAGACGTAGTTGAGAGTGACTGTAACACAGTTGATGGTTCTCCACCAGTCGCACGTTGGTACCAAGTCGCAAGCCTCTGAAGGAAGCCAACGCGGATAATACCCATGCTCCACTGGAAATTCTGCGTCCAGGATTGCACGATTGGTGGTAGCTTGACACTAGACATTCCAATCATGGCCTGGGCTTGGAAGAAACCGAAGAGAGAGAGCGCGTTGGCGGCCACATGGGCGGCAGTATTGGAGTGGCCCAAACCAGAAGTGATAGCTGATGCGATCAGCCCTAAACCGGCGATGACGGCCACCATCCACGCCACGGTTCTATGGTAGACGGTTTTGCCATTCTGAAGCGAAGCTTCAAGGCAAGCAATACTCCTTCTTTCAGAAGTTGAGTTGATATAAACTCGTACTTTCAAATCCAAATCGGGAACACCATACGCAACTCCTGCGTTTTGTTGTCAGTAAGCTCCCCACGAATGTTAGGAGTCATAGAACGTACCTGGAACCTGATTAATGACATCCGGCGAAACTTGATCAACGAAATTGGTTTCGATCTTGATTGGGCCCTTGGTCATAGGACACAAGCCAATCAGTCCTTCAATGGTGCAAGGATTCACGGTTTCCTTGACAGCCGTAAATCCGTAGGCGATCAATTCGACCTGTGCAGTCACGTTCCCGGCGATGGACGACACGCCTGTCATCTCAACGGCCAACGAGTTGTTATGCGGGGTAAACAAGACATTGAAAAGGGTCGCGGTGAAGTTGGAATTGTCCTGGCACGGAACAAGAGATTTGGATTCGATTAATTTGATAGCGGACACGACGGGTGCGAAGGGGAGGAACGCGACGAAGACGGAAAATAGCGACAACAACCTCATTGTGACGAATGATCGATTGTAAGTCTAAATTGGAGAAGGCTGTCGATGAGCTTATTGACTCAGGGGGGCGGTCTGGTTATTGGGCACAGCGTTCGAGATCATCTGCGAGAACTACGCTCGTTCAGATGATAGTAGCTTCGTGTATTCCAACGTCTTTTGGTCCAGAGCGAGGGTTTTGAATCAGGAGAGGTAACGAAGTCGACGAGAAGAATGGGTGGCAGTGACGGTTAGAACATTTAGGGGGTATCGTGGCGATCGCGAGTGAGGACGCCTTCCGGAGGGATTGGTGATGAAGAACAAACGAGTGACTGAGAATACCTCCTTGGTTGACGGACTCGAGGTGGTTAGTGAGGAGTCAGGTCATTTGCAGAGGCTGGCACAGACGATGACCTCAGGAGAACAGAGGAAACTGGGATGGTTGGAAAAGTCACGCGAAACGAGTGGAAACGGCAACAATCGAAGCCGGCAAACAAACGGTTTAAGGGGTTGACTGGTGAGGATCGCGAATAAGGAGACGGACAAGCTGATGAAGAAGAAACACGATGGCAGAGTGGGCGCCAAAAGCGACGATGAAGCACTCAAGTGGGTTGGGTTGTAGTGGACGAGCGAGAGCGCAAGCGATGAGGAGTTGGCTGGTTGGATCGGATTCACATCACGAGTGATTTAAGGCTAGGGTGTCTCATACACGCTCCATACGCGGAGCCAGGGATAATTTACATAGGGCCCCACCCATACAGCCAATCAACGCTAACAGGGCTGAGATTAGGTGCTGAGTCAGTCAGTTAAGCATGAATGTTGCAACAGTGCAGTATGGCCATTACAAGTGTGTAACTTTGCACAGCCGCCCTTCTGCACACGCGTTCAACCAAGATATCAGAACGAAGCACAAGCGACAACAGAAGTGACTTGAATCGCTTAAGAAAAGCCACACGAGACCTTTGTTCTTCTCATGTTGTGTGAGCTGCAGATGAGAACACCAGGACTATCGACATGATAACATTATTGAACTCTTTCTTTCTGACTTACTATGTTAGAATTGATTCCTCTTCGTCTGAGCGTTGAATTCGGACCCGAGTATCGAATATAGATGCCGATCCTTCATCGTTGTTGTGGTTTGCGATGATTTCATCCAGGTTACCTGCGGACAGTCCAGGTAAACTCGGTTCTGGAAATGGCAGGACTCTCGACCGTCGCTTTCAAAGGCGTCGTCGCTATCATTCTTAACCGCTGAAATGGAATGATCGTTTGGTCCACAGGTCCATATATCTTCAGCGGGCCTGGAAGTCTCGTACTCCAGCGAGCTCAGCCGCCGCTTTTCCACTTGACGGTTGATCGTGGAGCACCCTCAGACGAGGTACGCGTACTACGGTAGTACATACAACGATGTCCGTTCTGTGATCTTTTCTGTCAACGCTTAAGCACCAGTCTTGAGCATTTGGTTGCATAAGAGTATAGTCAATCCAGGTACATGCATCCGCATGATACTCCGTAGTTGTCAGGAGAATTTGAACGACTTCCAAGCCGTCTCTGAGCCAGCGCAAATGTCCAAAAATCAGGCAATCGTCAAGGCTGTATTCGTCTATCCAGATGATTTTGGAAGTGAATTCTGCTATTCTTTCATTTCTGTATTGACTAAATATGTATTTTTAGTCATGAAACACTCTGACATCTGTTTCGAATCTGCAGATAGGTAATCTGAGCTCTGAGGTCAAATTTACCAGAGATGTTAATGTGGCTGGTGATGAGATGGTTCATAAGTGGCGCTGCCAAGACTTCTTTGCTATCAGCTTATCATCACGTGCAGGCAGACCGCAAAAATTCGAGAACCAAAAAAGAAAATGCGAAAAGAGACGAGAAACAAAAACACCGCGTTCAGGACAACAAGATGGCTGTAACAATGGAAACTTCGAAAGAGCAATCGAAGAAGAGAAAGAGAAAGCATGGAGGTGGGGGTGGAGGAAGCACTGCTGCAACCAACGGCGAGTCCACGAAGCCACTTGCAAAGGCCGCCGCACCAGCGAAGACTGAAGTTACTGCCGGGGAACAAGAGTTGAAGAAGCGCAAAACCAAGCATTCGTCGACGTCTAAGCGTAAAACGAAACAAGATGCCGAAGAAGCTGAAGATGGGAGTTCAAACGAAGCCATCGAAGAGGCCGAAGATACGTCAAACGTACCAGATCAACAGAACGGAGATGAGGAAAAGGAACCCGAACAACCTGAATTGCCGTCTTTGAATGCTGTTTCTCTCCCTCAAACCGAAAGCGAACCCCAAAAGTTCACAGAACTGAACCTCTCAGAAAAGAGCTTGAAGGCAATTCAAGAAATGGGCTTTGAAACGATGACCGAAATCCAACGCAGAGGAATCCCGCCATTGATGGCCGGAAGGGATGTCTTAGGAGCAGCTAAAACAGGCTCAGGGAAAACCTTAGCATTTTTAATACCTGCTGTCGAGATGTTGAGTGCTTTGCGCTTTAAGCCCAGAAACGGTACGCTGTTGATCTTGACGTTTCAACTATGGGACGGGAAACATGAGCTGACTCTGTTGCGTGAATAGGAACCGGTGTTATTGTGGTATCTCCAACTCGTGAACTCGCATTACAGATTTTTGGTGTTGCCAGGGAACTCATGGCGCATCATTCGCAAACGTACGGTATCGTGATTGGTGGCGCAAACCGACGAGCAGAGGCAGATAAGCTGGTAAAGGGTGTAAATTTGCTCATTGCTACGCCAGGACGTTTACTCGATCATCTACAAAACACCGACGGATTCGTGTTCAAGAACTTAAAGGCTCTCGTGATTGACGAAGCGGATCGAATTCTCGAAGTTGGTTTTGAGGACGAGATGAGACAAATCGTCAAGATCTTGCCTTCTGAGGACAGACAGACGATGCTTTTCTCTGCCACACAAACCACAAAAGTTGAGGACTTGGCACGTATTTCCTTGCGACCTGGGCCTCTATATATCAACGTCGACCACCGAAAGGAGCACAGCACTGTCGAAGGCTTAGAACAGGGCTATGTCATCTGCGACTCCGACAAACGCTTCCTCCTACTTTTCTCGTTTTTGAAACGCAACCTCAAGAAGAAGATAATTGTCTTCTTTTCAAGTTGCAACTGCGTCAAATACCATGCCGAGCTCCTAAATTACATTGATCTTCCAGTACTCGACCTTCACGGAAAACAAAAGCAACAGAAACGGACGAACACTTTCTTTGAATTCTGTAACGCTAAACAGGGCACTCTAATCTGTACTGATGTTGCAGCCAGAGGCCTCGATGTAGGTTTTCCGTCATTTTCCACAGTAGAAGCGTTTCACTGACCATTTACCAGATTCCGGCTGTTGATTGGATTATCCAGTTCGATCCTCCAGATGACCCCAGAGATTACATCCACCGCGTTGGCCGAACGGCCCGTGGTGCTAATGGAAAAGGACGAAGTTTACTGTTCCTCCAGCCCTCAGAAGTCGGTTTCTTGAAACAACTGAAAGACGCCCGAGTTCCAGTCGTCGAGTTTGAATTCCCAGCCAAAAAGATAGTCAACGTGCAATCTCAGCTAGAGAAACTCATTGGGCAAAACTATTACTTGAATAAGGTACGTTTCTTATGTCTTTCGTAATATTCAGCGGATTTGTCGCTAATACAAAACCAACAGTCGGCAAAGGATGGCTACAGGTCGTATCTCCAAGCCTACGCATCCCATTCTCTACGCTCAGTTTTCGACGTGAATAAGCTCGATCTCGTCAAAGTCGCAAAGGGCTTTGGCTTCCCGACTCCTCCTCGAGTAGACATAACTTTAGGGGCGAGTATGAGCCGTGATAAGAAGCAGCCAACTCGACGGAGTTATGGAAGTCAACCCAAACATGCGCCTAAGTTTAAGAGGAAAGCTGGCGACGATTAAAGTGTGCTTAGGAGCGTATACTGTACTTAATACCCAAGGACATTTAAGGAGTAAAAAAGGGGCTTTTTAACTTCATGTTTAGTTTCTATCTCTTCCTTAAGTACCCTTGTCCATCCTCCTATAATGTCGTCCATCTGACACCATAAACATATTTATCCGGCAGAGGTAAATCGTATAAGCTCGCAGCTATTCGTTAAGACCAACGTTTTGTCCTTAAAATCACTTAAACTCCCTCCTTAACCATCTTCATAATACACCCTCTAAACAACGTCGATGTTAAAACACCGCAAAGCACCGCCACAGCCGCTGCCTCTTCCATAAGTTCCTTAAATTTATCCGCATCTCAGACACGGTGATTAAGACCACTTCCCATCCCTGCTCGTCCTTAAAAACAACCCCAGCCCGTTTAATGTCCCAAGGGACGAGATTTGCTCGACATGTCGCCGAAGTATGAAGAGACCGCAAGGACCACGATGGTTGTGCCGTAAGCCGACCGTTCCACTCCTATGTCGCCAAAGAATGAAGAGGCGACTAGGGCTTGTCTTAGCCCTTAAGCACCCGGGACGATGTCGCCGGAGAATGAAGAAACGACAACCGTGACTGTGCCCTGTTAAGTAATTATTTTTAAAGGGCTGCTAGTCACGATATTTATGTCGTAAGGCTCCCCAGACCCAAGGGTCGTAGAACGGTCAAAGCCACGGCGCGGCTCTCCAAGCCAATTAGACGTATTAGATTATCATTATGTGAACAGGCGAGATGCACTTCTTATATCCGATAGTTATGAGAATCTGCCGGCTGATCGGAGTAGGTGCCACCGTGGAACAGACAGAATATGGATATTAATTCTGAATATCCCAGGCTTGGACGGGCTGTGCTTATTGATACTCGTATACCAGCAATTATGCTGGTTTATAACCGTTTATTAAGCGGAGCAAGAGCATGGAACGTGATCTTAAAGCCGTATACTCCGAACATATAAAGCCGTATACTCCGAACATGCGGTCGAACGCTTTGTTGGATATAGCCATGCTGGTGCGCAACTGTGCAAACGAGAAAGGACTCCTAAGCAAAACTGAGATACCATATAACACGAGCAACTGCCCAGAGGCTGAGAGTGAGGTTGATCAAACAATGAACGGATGTGCCCAAATGGACTGCTTGTTGACCATCACTCACAGTGCTGATGAGAAATAATGAAGAAGGAAAGGAAAGAAAGAAGAAATCAGCAGCAGTTATAAAACACGAGCAAGCACGCTAAGAGACAAGCTAAAGCTAAGCGAGAGTTGTACTGCTTGCGCTGATTGGGCAGTTGGCAGGAAGGTGAATATCAGTGAATGTCAGTGAATGCGCTGGTTCGCGGGAAGGAGCTCCTCTGAAGTCAATGGGAAACGGAAGGTGCGGACGTGTGATCCATCCAAGATACAGTAGAACCAGCAGTTGAGCCAGAGTATCACTAATGGAGCTTCTTTATTACTTGAAATTGAGAGCTCAGGTCACAAAGCGGGATTCCGATTAGGAAATCCTCAGGTAGATTGCCGCTGGGTTCAAGCATGCCATCGGGGATGAGACAGAGCTCAACTCATCGGAGACAGAAGTGGTCTTCGTTCCTGTGCTTCTTGAGATGGGGATCCACGCGAAGAGGCGTTTCACAGAGTATTGCTTTGGATCGGAACACGGAAAAGGACCCGTGAGGCGTCTGAGATGCTATTTAGCGGTGCCTTTCTATCAGTTCTCCTCAAACCTCAACCGAGACGGGGGATGTACAGATAAGACGTCACACAGCAACGAAAACGCCTCGAAGCTTCTTTGAGACAAACCACGGCTATTGACCAGCGCACAGGAACATGTGGGGTTCGGGAAGATAGGGGCAGGCTCCCGGTCCTTTTGTATCACAATATCATCCCGTCAGATTGTTGCACGGCTGATCAGTAGAGGATTGAAGCGGCGGTCCTTCGCTGACCAAGCCCCTGACACTTACAGAAAGAGATCTCGGTCATAAGATGCTTCTCCTGTTCAGAGCCGATGCGAAACACGGGCGCTAGCATGATTATCAATGCTATACAGTACAATGCAAAGTCGGACGAGAGCTCGACTGGGTGAAAGCCGTGGTAGAACATCTCTGAAAGAGAAAACCACATTAGCCATCCTGCTTAAGCGGCTCCATACACCTCGTTATTGGTCCTGTCCTGAAATTGGTAGGCGTTGCACCAAAACCGTAAGTTCGGGGACGCAATTGGCAAAACAGTCCTGCCCATCTCACAGCACATGGGTCAATCAATGAAGACGTAGGGAGCCTGAAAGCAGAGGGAGGGCAAGCAAATGGCAGCAGATGCACTGCCATGTTGTCAAAATCATTAATTTTCATTGCAGTATGACTGCCCTGAATGCCAGGGTTACTACTTACATTTTTGTCTCACGACCACGCTTTGACTCATGGCAGAAGAATAGTGAGTCTGACAGGTCACACCACAGCGAACACGAAGAAATTGGAACCGACGTACTTAGCCCAATTGAACGATTGCTGCGCTGCTGCAATATGCTCCGTAGGGAGAGGACGGCAGATGAGAATCCAAGCACAAAAGCCTACCAATTCCACACTCGACAACGGGGTATATGTACATATGTATACCTTACATACATAGATGTAGACCTACGGCCTTGGGCCCAATTAGACTGAACCGCTCTATCGGATCTCCGGCACTAAGTAGACGTAGAAAACTCTGGTCGATTCCAGGTGCCCAACATTGACTACAAATCAGATCAATGTCGAATCGCTGCTTCGCCGGATGGAACTGGTGCCCAGAATAGCCGACGGCCAGTCAGGTCGTGAATTGTCGGGCTATGAAAATTGGACAAGGGGCATTAGGGCATGAACAATCCCGGGTCGCTCCTTGGTGCACCTTTGCCAGAGTGATCAGGCGAAGGAAAACGCGAAAGGCAAAGCCAATGAACAATGCGGAGAGGGTGGAAGTTCCGATGCATAGTCCAGTTAGCAACAGAAGATCGCTAGCCTCAATGCATGATGACCGAATCGGTAGAAAGAGATGTGATCATAGGCGGGCGCTGACGGCAAAGTCGAGTCCCAACCCCCTGCACGGTACAGTAGTCCATATGCACAGTTTTGAAGAGTTGCAATTACCGGTATTTGGGCAAGAGAAATTGTGCTTCTGGAGAGAGATGAGCGCCAGATAACAATGTACAGCTTAGCGAAGGCGATCCTCACTAGAGATATTATTCAGAGCAGTGGAACACAAATTGTCATGCCCGCTGTTCTCCACGATTCGACCACGGATCGTCAAGGAGAAGGGGGGAGGATATTTGTGGACGTTGTGTGATGTTATACGGACCCCGTGACTATGATTGGTGCATGCGATCTTGTCACTCTGAATGTTAATTGGAGGATCAGCCGTCGGGGTTGGCGTAAAATTTGGTGGTGAGTAATAAGGGGAGTTCCTCCTAAGGAGTTGAGGAACGGGATGATGGGTTATCGGAGCCGTTGTCAAAGGTGGGAGTACGACCGTTATTTAACGGAGGTTTAGCACGTAAAGTAATACCGCAGCGGGTGTAGCACATGTGCGAATTCCACAACGGCTTGGACAGAACGGAGGGCGAAAATGCCTTAGAAGTCGTTAGATACGATTATCCCTCTCTGAGCAGTCCGAGGAAACCTCAGCGCCCTTTATTCCATGACATCCCTCATTGCAGAAAAATTTGGAATAAGCAAGTATAGGCGCATTCCTTTGCCTTTTTCTCGGCCTACGCACAGCGATGCGCTTGTCACCAGGGTATCCGAGGGTACGGTCACGGACCGGTGTGGCGCAACCCGCATCAATTTGAAGCTTCGTTGTCTGATTGAGAGATTTTGACATGGGGAACGACTTCGTCCGAGCTTTCCATCTTGGCTGTGAGGTTAGAAACATCACGCAAAGCCTAAGTGCATGTAGTAGTCTCCAATTATGCACCCAGTACATACGTACCCGATACAAGATTCTCGCTCTGCGAGGCACGGTAAGGTGGTAGTAAAACAGGGACTCGCGTCCAACCTTCTTTTCAAGCTGCATTAAAAGACAGGGGACGCCGTCTGCCGAAGATTAATGTTAGAGTGACTGTTACCTGGCCGAGTATCTCTCGACCAAGTTGACTATAAATATAGACATGACCACATGAGTTTGATTATTTTCAAAGATTCGACTTGCCACAAGTGATCTTTCGTGTTGAAATTTGGTTGGGACCCCTTTCAGCGAAACCCGCAGCTTTGTTGATGTATCTGCGCGCTTTAATCACTGGAGAATTTTGAGAAATGGCCGCGCCTGTAGGGCCACGGGTATCCAAAGAGGAATTCATGCATGCACTTGGACTCGACGCAAATAATCCTCAGCATGACCCATTGTATCGCGCTATGAGGGTGAGAATACCGGCCTGAAAGTTGGTAACGTTTAAACCAAATCGAGCTAACCGGAGGGCCCTTTAGGATGAGGCGATTGCCGTATACAATCAGATGAATCAAGATAATTCAAATCTCCTGGAAAATCTGCGAAGCAACCCCGAAATAAGACCGCCATTCTTTTGGCACCACATTCGTCCGGACCGACAACAATGGGGAATTGTAGAAATTTGGAGACGCGCTGGACCTGTGACGCGGGCGCTGTTCGATCGCGGAATTACCAACGGCGAGTACGGTCCCAATTGGGTTACGGGATGGTTGTTGTACAGCGTGTTCCGGTCAAGGGATATTCGCAACAACCGCAATCGAAGGAAAAATGAAAACGGTTCTGGGAACAATTCCGGTATCACACCCCATACCTGCGCTGCAAATGGTGTACCCCCAGAGTTAACATGTGCTTCCTGTTGCCAGGTCAAGACCAATCAAATGGTGGAAAAGGTGGCACCACAGGAAACGAGACTCAGCCCAGGACCACAGGGTTCTATGATCCTGTGCGAAACGGTGCCCGTTAAGCGTTTCACCAAGTGTATTTTCAGAATAAGGACACGATCGTCTCATGACATGGCGTTGGGAGCTAGGAGATATATCCACACGAACGTCGTTGCAACGGCATTTAAGCCCGGGGATATTGATCTTTTGGCAGCCCTCTTCCAGGCTGTCTCTATGCTTGTGATCTTTGGCCGTTTCAAATGCCGCACTTGATGCGGCTCGAGCCCTTCTTCCTTGAGTTCTTCCTTGCGTTTGGATTGCAGAGTATCCTGCTTGATATCCCGGCTTACGCGACGCTTTAAGCCCCATTTGGTCATACCTGTTCTCAAATAGATATCGATATCCTTGCGATACTTGAACTTCCGGGCTTCGTCAACTGTTGGTCTGAACTCTGGGTCTCGTTGACGCATGAAGCTCTCAATTCATCGTAGTTAGGTAGACAATATCTAAGAGTCAACGGTAATAGAAGCTACCACAACAATCCCACGATCGCCAATTACTGAGAGGTAAATTCTGCAGGACATACCTGGCTCCTGGGGTCCCAGAAACCCATTATCCAGAATCCATGCGAGTGCACCCTGCGTGTAGTTAGTAATATTGCCAATAACAAAGCTATTTCAATAATCTTCTTGTCGACGCCTTCATAAGGCTGGGAAGCTTACACAGACAATGGCTGATGCCTTATCAAGGATAGCCAGGCGCATGTCCTGACCTAGTTCGTGACCAGGTTCGTTGTGCTCTGCCTTGCAAAGCCTTGCTGAATTACATGGAGGAATACGATATGGGAGGGTAAATTTTAGAATGTGAAGCTTCCTGTCTAACAGATTTCAGATCTTCGTCTTCGTTGGATGAAGTGGTCCGACGACATCCTTATCGAGGTAAGCGGTTAAAGAGTCGAGTCGTCAAATTTGCTCACTAGTTGGGAGTGTTTGCACTGTTTGACAGTTGGCAGGAGCCGACACATCAAACACCCGACGACCCGACAGCGGAGCCACCAAGAGGAATACACATCACTTCACTATCTTTGAGTGCATTGGTTGATGAAATAGATCAAAGTGATTGCTTCCAAGGCGGATGATACGAAAGGACAGAATTATTAACAATATGCGGCACTTTGACATTATCTGGGCTGTCCTAAATGACCAGAGTCCCTGCGGAGGGTAAGAAATCAATATCAGAGGAATCTCATGTTTCGTACATGAACGGTCTTTCATATTAGACAATAGGCTGCATAGATATCGCACCCGATCGCCTCTACCGCTTCATTCATCTCGCCGAAGTCGCTTTTCGCAAAAAGGATCTGGGGAAGAGGCAAGGAACCTCAATATGACAACATAACGAAGCACTAAGACAAAAAGATAGCTCTGTGAGGAGACATGGATATCAAACTCTATGAAATCGTTAAATCATTCAATCGTTAATGTTTCGGTCATGATCATTCATCCCGGCGTTCCTCGAGACAGTGCTGTGAAACCCGCCTAAGAAACGACTCGAGAGAAAGAAGAAGAGTATAATGAAAATAAAGGATCAACGCGGAGAGTCGTAACCGTCGTAGCAAGATCGTCAACCGCATAAATCGTCTTCCTTTTGTTCTGAACTGTTTAGAGTGCCGACATGAGTTTGAGTGCCAAACAAACGTCAAAGTCCACGAGGGTCAAAATGCAAGGCCCTGGCTGGAACAGCGCCTTGTCGGTTCACACCAATTCGATTTTCCTCGCAGCTTTGGGGGCTGCTCCCCCCGCTTCGGCTCCCCTCGCTGGTGGACGAATCCGCGTCGTCGTTGTAGCGGCTCCTTCGACCGGTACCAATGGCGACTGGAACCCCTTGGATGATGCCCCCATGGTCGTGGCCGGAAGGATACATTCCATCGTTGACTGAGAAGTTTCGACAAATCAAATACGCTCGCATAGCCGCGTTCTCGCGTGCACGCATTTCAGTATCGCAGACGATGTCCGTCTGATATTCGCGATTGTTAACGCGAACGACACACGTGTATCCTGCGGCTCCGCCATAAGGCTCGTAAAGTGGCTCGGGCCAACGGCGGCGACGGCAGAGGCCTGTAGACAGAAAAAGCAAATCACGTTATTGGCTGCACAACGTCAAAGATCCACGGCAAGGGGAGAGCACATGTTTTGAGATGTGTAAGAAGGATGCCCAAAAAGAGACAAAACCCCCAACGACCGCAACGATTGAGTGCATTATTGCTGAAGTCTCGAGATTCAATTCTCGGACGTGATGAGGTTGCTCAATGTGCTTGAGCCCGACAAGGCAGTGAACTAGCTCGAAAACGAGATCTCATGGGGTGTGACCATTAAGAACCCGCAACAGTCTACCAGGCTAATTGTTGGTACTGTTTCGAGAAAACACCGGGTAATGGATGGCCAACGGCCAAACGGTATGCAAGGCGACTACTTCAACGGGCCAAAAACCTGAAGATAGGGCGACTTACTGGCTAAGTAGAGAATGTAGTACATCTTGATAACCGACGTAGTTTGGCGGACCCGACAAAGGGGTGATATTTTGATTTTGATACCCGCTGATCGGCTCTTAACTCGCCTTGCGAAGATACCCAAGAGCAAACACAAGGTACTGGAGTAGGAGTGAGGCTAAAGAAAAGATTGACAAGGTCTTTAATGCCCGACAACGCCACAGCCGTCGAATGGCTCTGAGGAGAACGAACGATGAGGCAGTTCAGAATTGTTAAAAGAACCGAGAAGTCATATGAATCAATAACAGACGCACAGGTATAACTATGATCTAGCAGCCACAACTTTCGCAGAAGGAGTTATACGTGGGTGTGCCATTGTTGAAGAGACAGCGAAGCAAGTGTGTTTTAATGCAGCTTCAGAGTGTCAACCATGGTGGGGGTTTGAAAAAGGATATAATAAGGAACCCTGGCTCTCGAAGGCGAGCTTTTAACAGCGGGTTCGATATATGGTTTTGCCTGCCTCTGACAGACCAACAGATATGGAAGGAAAATGGAGAAAATGCCATTTTCTGCTATGTCGGGTAAAAATGGCTCTTTTTTTGCCTTTGATGTGTTGGCATGATTCTCTGCCAGTGATGGAGCTTGAAAATCGAGAAATTCCTTGCTAGCCTATCAAGAGATGATTCGCTGCCGATCGAGAAGAGGAGAGATTGGTAGACTCTGCGTTGTAGAATGACGCTTGAACAAGTGGCCCTCGGCCCACCTATCTGCTGCAGAACGGAAGGCGATATTGGGGAGCCTGCGGCAATCAGGCTTATCGTCGGTAAACGTCTGCGCAAAAAAAGAGCCATGTTGCTCGCAGCCAACGGCAAAAAAAAGGGAGACCCCGCAAACCTGGATGCGGTTTCGAGTAGACTTTGACGCCAGCTGAAGAAGAAGCGGGCGTACACTTCCAACCTCCACTAATGCACACAAGACATCGGCACTGCGTGCGTTGGAAATTGCGCAAATCGCGCTCTGTTTCGTGAGACCCTGGCGGCAAGCAGACAGAAATAGACCTCTAATCCCTCCACTTTCTTCGTCAATTATGATTCTTGACCTTCTGCGGTGAGAGAAGTCGGTCCAATTCATCGGGGTGTGTGTCCGTCATTTCGTGCTCCGTTCACGTCAAGATACATTGATCAATAATGCCATGGCATTTTCGTCTCAATTGCAAGCCCTGAGAGCTGACATTTCGACAGTTTAATTCTGACCTTATGGAGTATCGTCGCCATGACCACAGTGCATCCGGGAGTGACGCACAATCGTTGATGGAGGTTCAGGCGGCTCGGTTAAACTTCCCCCAACCCACCCCTCCATCCGCTTTGAAGTTATCGAGCTTGGCGAAATTACCTAATCGGAACTGTTTGCGGATCCTCATTATTCCGGTCACACCTCCGGGCTGCTCACGTGCTTCAAAGGCTGGGAATGAGAGAAAAGCGACGACGTCTATTAAAAATCTCTTTTCCTTCAGAGAATTTGACGACAGTTTTCTTAACACGCATTATTTTTTGGAATTGTGTCTCCCTCGTTGATGCTTCATAGTCTTTCCTACAAACTCTCAGGACTACCGGATATCTTCTCAAATCAGCTATCGCGGAGTACACAGCTGTTTGAAAACCGAACCGATGAATGGTATCTCAATTGCGAGGAGCAACTCCTTCGATTTTGCTTTCACTGTCTTCTTGTGATACAACAGCAAGTCAGAGGTCTCGTTAGAGGGTAATATGGGCTACAGTTGTTTATCCCCTCCTCTGTAATGGAGATACTATGGAGTGTTGAGGACGACCTCCGCCTATTTGGATCATGATTCATACCTCACTATGAGAAGTATGTATCCGGTATCTGGAATATCGTGAGCAAAGGCGAATGCGTGGCACTATGAAGGGCTTTGTTGGAGGCCTTTCTAGCCTCTGACGGTAAGCCTAAGAGGACGAACGGAGCCTGAATAATACCACCCAAACCCTCGTAACGTTCACCAAGCTCATGTTTGAATCCACTTCGTTGCCAAAGCGTGGGCGCAAAACTGATGAGCTGCCCGTTCTACGCGAAAAGAACGCTTAATACTGCGAATCACTGCTGAGCCATAGGTCATCTCGTTAACATCATGGAGTTTCTGAAGCGATCCTCGCTCCTTGAGCAACGGCCCCTCATACCCGATCGATGTCCCGTATGTCACTTGCATTGCTTGTACGGCAGGAACCAAAATACAAGGGCGCAAAGGATCTGTGACAGAATTGCCTCCGGCGTGGCAGAACGGCTTACGAGCGGCTCCGATCATCACCAAGGATCCTGCTACAACCAGAGAAAAGAAAAGAAAATCAGAATTGCCACAATCTCACCGTTTCATTCTGATCGGGATTAAGGTTGGAACCCATGTGTTGGCTACAATGGACGTTAATCCTTATTATTCTATCGACTCGCTACTCGTCGGCAGTGAGCCAAAGTTGCCTCCGCCCACATCTTTCCCTCTGCGAAACTGATGGGCGATTGTGGTGGCACGGCGTGTTTTTAAGGCGAGATCTTGATTCAGGAATTAGAGAATACGGAGGACAATGTGGACTCCCAGTAGAATGATAGGTGAACCTTGCAACCGGGAAAATATGCGAGGTCCAGATCAAAAAATATGCGACGCGATGGTTGGGTCAAAAAGCCCAATGGTATGCAATCGCCGTAGCCGGGTTGTTCTTATCATCCGAAAAAGCCGGGGTTGAGACCGACCGTAGCAATTAAACTTCTTTGATACGAAACGAAAAAGTCATCCCGAACGCTCGTCACGTTGGAACCATGCCGTCGGGTAACATCCCCATCATCTGAACGACATCCTCCCTCACCCAGGGAATCATCCCGCAACGAATCACCATTATCAGCCTCAACCGCTCGAACCATTCCCCAAAAACCTTGGTGGTATTGACTCCGATGAGATCGATCCGACACAATCAGATTGGCCATGGAGAATCCGTGGAGAATGCAACTTTGGCAGTTTCATGCATTGTGACAGGCATCAGATGCATGATGAGTTGTCAGCGGGGAAGCATACGCGACTCGCCCACAAGCGGTTAATCCTGACCGTCACCCGTTTTCATCAATAATGTTGAACTTACAGAACAAAATGCCTCAACGTGCACAAGAATCTGAAAAATTCTTATTAGTACGGAGGATGCATCTGAAATGTTTCTTGTGACGTCTTGTCGCTTGGCCAAGCGCACGGACATTGTGTCTCTGGCTAAGCATACACAGATGTTGATATTAAAACGAGTAAGCACAACTCATCTCCATCCAAAGTGCATCCTCTGCCAGTGCCTAACTGCTGAAATTGAACTTACCAAAGGATCGGTATAACTAACCATTGGCATATGCTACACGCAAGAATATCAGCAGCTCCAACCATGACTTACACAACAGTTGAAAGATGCAGAGAACCAGATCTTTGTGAATGCGCCAAGAATTTCCATCCTTTTTGAATGATTCCACTGAATATTTACATTGGAGTACCAACAGAACATCTGCTGTCATGGGATTCAATTGGACACACTGTGGTGCTTCTTGAATCGTTCGTTGTTTGGAAGTGTAGCTTCTAGTTCATCACGAAGTGAACTCCGGGGTCGGATTCGACTCGTACCATGCTCTCATGCCTTCTGCCGCGGCATGGGAGATGACAAAGAGCGGATGAACAACCTTCAGCCGGTCTCGTTCGTGAAACACAACGCCATCGGGCTCAATGTCCGTTGTCGACGGTGTGAGTCCCATATGTGACCATGAGAATGCAGAAGCGAACGTGCCGCGCGCGGTGGAATCGGTCACAGTGTCAAAGTGATAGTTCTGCGTGTTGCTAAGCCCTGCGAGCGTGTAACACGTATGATAAGAGTCAACAGGCCTGGAGTGGAGATGATTAGCGATCTTTCTTTTTCAATCCCTATCGGGCGGGAAGAGACATGGCGGGCCGTGCGTCGTCTACATACTTTCCGGGTTTATCACGCAAGCCCCCATGGGGTGATTGGCAACAGCCCAAGATATATCTTGTCAAACCCTCGCGACTATACAAGCTTCCGAACCGGGGGTGGAGGGACTCGGGGTTTTCCGGCGGGCCATTCAGCGCAGCTTGGACGAGGGGCCAGCAGCCTCCCACCCAATGGCTATAACAACCGTCAACCAGCTTATTTGTGCGTCCTGCGAAACCTCCCTCGGGGGCATATTGCCTTGCTGACAGCCAAGAGACCAGCAGCGGGAGGTCCAGATATCTAGATCAAAAACGATTAGCATCTCGTTTCCTGCATCGTAATACCCTACCGGCTGACTTATTTATCATTTCACAGGGGCTACCCATGATGCATAAACATGCCAGCGCGCAAAAGGCGTAAGCACCATGCGCTTCGGTCCCAGGGCTCCCAGATATCCCGCCCTCAAAAGTCTGGCCTGAAGTTCTATTAGTGGCCAGAGTTTCGGACGACCTTAAGGATATCTTAGTCTCTCACATCTCGAAAGATATTCTGGCAACCCGCTCATAAACGTGTCATGCCCGAATTGCCTTGCTGGCGCATCCTGAGGCAGTTCAGTTGGCAGATTCAACAACGCTACCATCACCATCGCACAATATGCACCTCTATTCGCCAATCAGCATGGGCAGAAAAAACTGAGGTCCGGGCAAGAGCACTGATGGCGTTCCTACCGCACATCCTCTTCGCCTCCGAGGCAGACTTGAAATCCCCCGTCTGGCTGTTTCAGTTGTCCTAACCATTTCCAGCTTTGGCACGCCGTCAGTTGTGTGAAGGTAGACGAAATAGAAAGAATACACAACTTACAAAGCTACCCGATCCACTAGGCCCAAAGCTTCGGCCCCTCCGACCATAGCCAGACTTAGAATCATCGCATAAGATGACGCGCAGTGTGACGTCTGGCCATGTCCTCCACCAAAGCCTCCAGCGGGATTCTGCATAGGCGCAGCAGTCGATATGACACTGTTCACACGTAGGACAAGAACTTTTAGTAAGACTTCACTCGACAATATGCAGCTCGCAGATAGAAAAGCAGACTGCCGATGCATGATGCCATGCAGACGGACAGCAGAAGGTTGCCACTGTCCTCCCCTCAACAGAGAGCCAGGAGAAAACACATAGATCACAAAGTTGGATTCTATGCACGACGTACCGCTTCCTGAATTTCGTAACATCTTCTCCAAGGAGATACAGGGCTGTCAATGCCCAATAAACCATCCAGGGCCGGCTGGCATCCAGGCCGATAAATGTCTCTGGATAATCCTCGAGAGCATCGTAAAGATAGGCGATATGAACGTCTCTGTAAAGACTAGGAACTCCATGTTCATTAAAAGGTCCATAGACCGTCGGCGCAACACCTTTTATAAAAGGTAAACACAATTGAGCGGTTTCGTCCTGCGCGCGCTGAGTCTCTGTCCACAAGTCGTCGCGGATGGCGGGGAGTCTTGTAAAGAGAGGCGGCACTCCTGGCTGCGGGGCTCTACTTTCTTGTGTCGCCATCTTGTCGCGTCGTCGAGCTGAAAGGTTTGCGCGTGAGGGTGAGTCGGCAGATAGCACAGGCGTCTCCCCGCTTGTTTGCGCTGGTGTTGAAGATGGTTTATTCGATCGAGCTGGATGTCTAATGGGAGGAAATCGAACACGTCGACGAGAGGGGCCTGTTGCCTTTACATTTCCATACATAGACGAGAAAATAGGAAGTGGCGCTTTTGAGCGCCGGATGAATATGAAAGGCCCGTACTATTGTTCCTTGGGATCCTTGATTTGGGTATTAGACGCTACCTTGTAGCTATTGTCCTGAAGGTTGACTTGAAGTACCGCTTGTTCTCCTCGAAAACAGTAACGTCAACCGACACCCACCGAGCACCGACAATGAACGAACACTTC